>JAHZNH010000163.1:0-16652 GCA_027744355.1 Tyrannoseira gladiata
GTTTCTGGAGTAAAACCGATCCGTAAATTCTAAATAAACCGAAACGAAAACCGGTTAAAAAACGGTTTAAAACCGAAACCGAGAAACCGCGGCAACCCTACTTAAAGAACAACGCACCAAAGCCCAAGATTATAACGTTTTATGAGCCAGAGTTTAAAAATCGGCAGCATATCAGCCATTATGTTATCATCACTTAAATCATGTAAATTAGCGAATTTGGTAGTTCCTCTTCGACAAACTATTTCTCAGTCTCACTGTATACAACAAAGATTCTTGATGATTCCGCACTGGGTCTAGTCAAAACATGCAACTCAAACAAATTTTTTTATACATACAATATAAATTTTGACCTTATAGGTACTCCTTTCGTCATTTCTGTACATTTTTCACCAATTCACCAACATCACTATTGCCATGATGTCGCCTCAGCCTTGCCGTACTGCAGTTTGAGCTTTGCAAAAACTCTTTTTCTAGAGCAGAGCGGGAGGAAGAAAGAAAATCGAGAATTCGATATCTATGATAAGCGCACGTCTGACACGACAAGGTGTTTTGCTTTCAAAGATAGAGAAAATGCTCCCCCTTGAAGCAGCGAAACAATGAGAATGCGCCCCATTTACTAGTTGAGGTTCACACTTCTTCAAACATGTAAGACACTAATCGTAATCTGTGATTACAAAAAGACATCTGAATTTTTTCATTGTACCCAGTCGAATTCTATCTATCTCAACTTCAGTTCATCCTTTGTGCACTGATGACTCCTAAAGATTCCATTTCCTCCACTGGGACGATTTTTCATGGATAGACACTTTATTCTATTTCAGGCCAGAATATTGGCCTTTCTTGAAGGTGCAGTGAGTGAGTAGACCTTAGCCATCGCTCGACTCTGCAATAGTTTTTGTTTTGTAACTCTCTGGCAAAGGCTGGAAGCCGTCTGATTTTCAGAATTTAGAGTAAAGTAAATTTTAGTAAAGATCTTTTTTGATTCCTCGAGTATAATATCGAGCTCTCTTCTCTAGTAATTTTTACAAGCTCGGTCCCTCGATCATGAGCTGAAAAAAGTACAACGAAATGTACTTACTTACTTTTCGTTCGTATGCCCATTATTAACTAAAGTGTAAAGGCCGCGTGCAGTAGTAAGCAGTAAAAACTCATTCGTTTCGTTCATTCTCTCTAGCTTTGCCTGTCTATTGAGGAAGATTAAGGCAACCTAGAGAGTTGCATGCGAAGAGGTAAAACTCTGCTACTCCAAACTCCTTTTAACTTCTTCTCTGTTCTGTTTTGTGGAAAGTGGTTGGGTTTATCTCTCGATACGAAACATTTTACTTCTCCTTATTCCTATTCTATTGTAATTGAGTGAAAAATAATATATATATTGTTTGTGAGTGCTTGTAAGGAGAGTAAAAAGAAGACAAATTTTATTTCTCCCGTATAAAGTACCTTCATAATAAGCTCAAAGTTGAAAATAAAATGCGAGCATGTGTATACTTATGATGGTGATGATTATACACCATATTATTATTATTCCGAAAGGACGAAAACAGAGGCGACTGCCGATGACTGCTTGCTTCACTTCTTCGTTTCTTGTCCTTAGTGCCTTTTTCCTCAGAGCACCATGATGATAATATGATGATCATCATCATCGTCAACAACAACACCACCTCCTCCTCCTCTTCCTACGATCATGTCCATCCAAATCTACTCTTTTTTTTGTCTGAAAACTTTTATTATTTGTTCACTTCTCAATTACCCGAGGTAGTGAGCAGTTGTTCTCGTGGAAGCAGAAGAAGAAGCCTTTTTTTCTCGCTTCAATTGGATTGGATCAGTAGGATTCGTGATGATGTTGATAATATTGAATAATATATTGCATTTTCCATTTGAATTGTACTTTTACACTTCTTTACTACCACAAACTTTTGTAAAACCTGTCTTTCTGCTACCGATATTATGACTTTTAAACGAGTGTGCTCCTGTATTTTTTTCACGCTGGATCTGTTCAATAGATATTGAGAGTGATGCAGAAGGGGATAATAATTTGTCTTTCTAAACAGACGCATGAAAATACCGATGCGATGTGTTTAGTGAAGACTTGCACACATTTTTCTCCTATTATGAAAGGGTGATGATCATGACACGATGGCTGAACTGACGACGATGAGGATGATGATCATGCCATGCCAAGACCCAAGACAGGACTTGTTGCTCTTCTAGAAACCCTTCCAACAAATCTCTTTTTTCGTAGACAAGTAAACAAAGCCCCAGAAGAAGAATGAGAAGAAATTTCCATAAAGGTAAATATACTCGAAAACTTGATCTTAAATGAAGACGAAAACGAAGGGAAAAATAAAAGGCTTTTTTGTTATGGGTTCAACTGGATTAGCCATCCTATCAGAGTTACTTACTTACCTACTAAAAGTAAATCAAATAATAGTCGTTTAGAGCATCACGTTTCCAAAGTGGCTTTTAATTGCTCAATCAATAAATTTTATTGTGAAACCTGAAACCGCAACCTTTTTAACGGGTTTGGGAGAAAGTGCAAACATGAATTATGCTCAAACAATGAGAGACGGACTTTTTTCCCGTCTTTTCAGAATTCCTTCACCCACTCGAGTGCCATCAATTCTATTTCACGGGAAATTAAGGTACCGAGTTAGCTGTAAGTACTAAGAGCATGGAACATGACTAGCCTCGCCTCGCGAGAATTAATGGTTTTTAAGTGGCGACTGACTTACTTTTGATCCTCAAGTCAGAAAGCCCAATAAAACTCTGAAGAGCTCGAGCAAGCTGGATAGCTAAATGATCACTTTTAAGCTTCCTGACTCATTTCAATCCTAAATTTTTGGTCGGGTGCAGAGACAATAACACTTAACACTTCCATTAAATCCTATATATTATGATGTAATTCTCTGCGTGTGCGTCTGTCCAGGATTCGCATGGGGCACACCATCCCTCTGGATATCACGCATCATCAAATTAAAAAAAATAATCTTAGGATTGTTTAATAACTATTTAGTTAGATTAATTTTTAATTGAGATATAATTATCAGGTACAGTTAAATTAATAACCAATTATTAAAATAAATGGTTGGAGTTTTTCTCTTATGAGTTCAGCAGTTTGTATTCCAAGTTTAAAGAAAATCGTCCCAAGCATTCTGCTTCCCACGAGCAAATGTTTTGTTGACCTCTGACCCCCGGTGATACATTTTCGAAAGTTTTAATAAGTTGGGTTGGGTTCTGTATAATTTTTCAAGGGCTTTCAAATAAGGTATCACAAAGTATATAGTGTCATATAATAGAAACCGTTATTCACTCCTTGTACCTCCCACCGTTGACCAAAAAAATGCTGAAAAGATATAGGGGAGATCCTCGAGTCTCACTGAACCGACCTTTAAAATTTGAAGTTGTCAATCGGTTAAGTTATCGTGTGAACGGACTGAGGGACGTATCGATCTCAATACTAGGCCGACTTAAGTCAGCATCGAAATAAAAACTGATTTGATAGCGAGGAAAATAGCGTTATTTCAAAATGTTTATGACAATATGCCTTACCAAGAGATTGTGTACCATGCTGACTTTTTTAGTATATATGTATTTAAGTACTGATGAAGAATGAGAAGCATAGAAAATGTTGAAAGTTTAAAATGAAGTGGGGCTACAGGCACCATCCCACTCGCAAAATAACCAATCAATAATTCATTCCTTGTCGCTTTTCGGATGGAGCCTGTGAAGAAATACTTACGTATTGAGGATTAATTAACTCATTTCCTGATTCAACCAGCCCCTTGTTCTTGCCTATGAATCTAAATAATAGTAAGCATCATAATAGTAAGTAGGGGCAGGATTTCTGCTGCTGTTAGTGCGCATGATCTGAAATCATATATTTTGCGTCCAACAGAAACACACTTTTTTTACTCCCCAAAATATCATTTTTTTCTCTTGCGGTGATACCAAGATTTTCCCCTTGATTGGCTTCACAATCTCTCCTTTTAGCAGCTTTTCCATGTTAATAACTTCAAATCATAAAGGGAAAAATGTTTTTATCCAGCAAATCCCTTTTTTCAACAGGTTGCTTTTCTCTCAAAATCAACGAATTTGTAGCATTATGTTGATACAGAGTAAACAATAATGAGGACGACGATTCAAGTACTTAAAAGACATCACAACTGAGCAAGTTCTTTTGAGCAACTGAGAAAGTTCCACCGAAAAGGTACGATAGGTAAGTTGGGTTTACATATTTTTTCCGATGAGGGTTGGCTTCGCTCACCTTTTGTTCTGATATGCTTTCATGTTTTATTAAAGGACTCTTTCAACAACAGTATCAGTAGATTTTCCCTTCTCACTGAGAATAATCATAATGATACGAACATTGATAATTTAGAATGACAAGTTTGCCCTCCCTTTTTCCAGGGGAATATAACATCTTCCATCTCATGTCATTAGATAATTATAAGAAAAAGGCTGGGATTAACTTGCAGTACAAACTTACTTATTATTATCAAACTAATTTTTCATTACACTTGTTCCTCTCATTTTTCGAGCATCATCAATCTTTTTCAGAAGAATAGCAGCATCCTATCCACATCCATCTCACTTTATTTGTTCCTACTCGTTTAGGGTTGTTTACCATTTTTAACTTTCTTCGAAATCTAAAAAGACGACTGAAGCCGAATACAATACTAAATGCGGTGCAATAACGAAAACAAAATCCGTGCGTACTTCATAACGTCTGTATGCCGTCAATTCAAGCAAATCAAGTAGTTCCCTGCCCCTTTACGAAATGGGTTGGATTGGGAAAGGGATCGCAAGTATGGTTTGGGCACTCACCTTGCATGGCTAAATAGTAAGTAAGAATCGTGGTTAAGGGAGGGGATGAGCAGTGATAATAAGGGGCATTCTAAAAAAAATCTTTCTAGTTTGCAATATATACTACCTTTAGCTAATAATAAGCATGTAAGTATAGTCGAGCTTCAAGTAGTACTTCAATTTTCTATATGATGGATAGATGGATGGATGGAAAAATCAACAAAAAATCGCTTCTTCCCCATAGGAAAATAATTATGGTTTGGTTTCGTCTTGAAATGTCCACAGAGTTTCCCCAAATCATATTACTGCGCCTAGAAAAAATATCGGGACTCTGGTTACCTTTATTGATTCGAGTGGCCGTTTTCCTTTCAGTGATTTTTATGATTCACTCGCGGCCGTGCCATTGAAAACACGACATGCTTTAAGATCAATATGGTACACTGTATCGTGTCGTGAGGGAATGGAGAGTGCGTATGGTGGCTGGTGGAAATGGAAGGACTTGATTTCAAACACCTGTTGCCCTCAACAATTACCGATAGTATTGTTCCCATCCTTCCATCCATCCCCACCAATTCTTTTTTACAAGTGGCTAAACATAAAAATCCTTTCCACCGGCTCAGAATAAACCGTGTTTAGCTTTTGTCTTCGAATGATCAATGGATTTCCTGAGGAGAAAAATGGCACCAACTGATGTGCCTTTTGACAAATAAGCAAACAAAAACAGAAGGATTTGAAAGAAGGAAAATGGACAAGACTCACTCAATCACCATCAGTCACAGGTAGGATCGCATCCGATCCTCACTTTTTTGAGGATCTGTTGTCTTCCCCGTTTTTCTTAAAAGATTTCGTGAGATGATGAAGATATAGAGCTGTCAATAATTTCGCTTTGTTAACAAGATCCTCACTGATAAAGATACTGGATCTGATGTGCGGTTAAGCGAGGCATCATATGTAATTTTTATTTTCTCTCGTTGGAAAAAAGGGGTTTTCGTGTCGGATGGATGGGAATGGACCTGATAAATGAGATAATAGACTGGTAGATAATAAACGAATAGGCGTAAAAAGTATCAGTTTTTCGTGTTTTTATTAGGCATCATAATGATAGGACGACAAACGGAAAACCCATCCCATCCGAACCCAACATCTCATTCTGAACCCTGCAAAAGTAAATATACATGGACTTCAATACAAAAACCACCACAAGCCATAGTATGGCTGCCAGTGCCATATACTAGCCCTTGAAACAGCTTCTTCGGCTTGAGTAAAAAACACCCCTCAATTTTGTTACTCGAATGGTTTAAACTAATGAATCAAACTGATGCAAGGAAGTAATGAATTGATTTCAAGGGCAGTGAAATGAATTTATTAAACGTCGATTTAGTAGATATGAGCATTAATTTATTGTTCCCGAAAAGTGCACAATTTAGCCTAAATATACATCAAATCGCGAACTGATTTTTAGGGAATGAGGAATTAATATTATTCTAGTACAACTTCTCTAACTGCCATGGATACATATGTATTATTCATATGAACTACAACGAAAAGAAAGCATTGTCGTGCTTTCTTTAGAGTAGTACCTCGGTGATATCAAAGGTGGAAGATTTCTGGGGCTACTAGGAACAGTCAAGTGTAAAAGAGTGAATAAATATGCACTGAATACGGCTCACAGCGTGAAAACCGAAACCTGATAGGAGCCAAGCCAAGTCACTCCCAAACCAAACCACATCCAGAAAAAATCAGATGCCAGATTGAGAAGAAATCAAACAAAATACGAAACTTTGCCAAAGGCTCCTTTTAAAAAAGTCGAGTATGAGTCGTTTATTGTTGAATCAAGCACAAAAATGATGATGAAGGTTTTGTGTAAAAAAAAGTTTCAATCATCTCTTTTTCCATTCAACCATTCATACTCATCAAGAACTCGTTAGGAAAGTACAAGATGTAAGTAATGAGATCCCCATAAAATGTTGGGATTTCTTCTCGGTTGAATTATTTCGTTGTTCGCTTGAGTTTCATTCAGATGAGTGGGGTTTTTTTTTAGAATGGTTGAAATCTATGAAGACAATTTATTAAACAAAAAAGAACGCATTAACGAATCTTTTAAGAGATTAAATGGTTTCCTGAAGGAGCTTGTTCCATGAATTTATAAAGATAAGAGAGACAAGAGGGATTAGGAGTCGAGTGGATTGGATAGAATAGGGTTGTTCTTACAGCAGTTTGCTGTAACAGCACAGTGCATTGGTTAGCGTGAGCTTGCTTTCAAATATTGAGATGATGATTGATGATACTTGACACTTAACACCAATATCACATGTCGTTAGTGAGCAGCGCTTAGGTTTAATTCTTTCTGGTTTCTGAAGAACAGGTTCTTCTGTCAGATCCACTGGAACATGATTGACAACCTCTCAGGTCTTCCGTAATAGGTCAAACTTGCCATTGAAAGGAAGGGGTTAGCTTCTTTTTGCATTCAACAAGTGTTTACATGTCACTGGAATGATGAGTTGAGATGACTGATTGGCGTTGTCACGAATTTGTTTTTGTGATGATTATTTTTTTAGGAAATTGGATTTTTTGGATTGGGAAATTCGATTGGAGACTGTTCTGGTGAAATGTGAATTGGAGAAGGAAGTCCATAAATAGGAGTTTAAAGCCAAAGGGGGATGTACTTTGTGAAACCTCATTCGAAAACCCTTGAAAACTGTTAAAAGTAACTATTAAAGAATTTTTAAAAAGCTCTAACGATTTCAGCCTTAACGTCTGGAGGGAGGGGAAGAAAGCAACGGTTTTTTCAAATGACAACTTATGGCTCATGACACCTGGCTTTCCAACCCTTGGGAAACTATGCAGAAACAAACCATTTAAAACTTCTGGACTCTGGACATGTTTTCTCAAGGGGTTAGAGGTCATTGAAGCATTTCTGCTGGAATGACTGGGGCAATTTGGTTCAAACTTAGAAAAGTAGTTGTTATAGTTACCCATGAGGAAGAATCTTGTACATTTCAATCACATCGTCGGACGGCTGGAGGCTTTTCCCACAAATCCTTGTTTAATACCACCTTCGATAACTCTGTTAAAAACCCCCGTTTCAACGACCGTTACTCAGCTTCGTATTTAACTTTTGTATAGGCAAGCTTAATTTATTCACGTTGTTCCCCAACAAATAAATCAATTTAACTAGATTTTGATCGCTAATTTAAAAAACTGACATCTAATTAAATATTCTAGATCCGATTTCTCATCCATCATAAACTATTCGGTCAAATTCACACGATCCCATTACGATTTATTTTTAGTTTTTTTGTCATCAAAATTAATGAATTTCGAAAACGTATTGCTCCCTGCTGTTCGTATAGCTGCTCAAAAATAAATCAATTTTAGTTGGGTTTCATATAACATGTATTGATTTGAATTGATTGATTCATACTGAATTCCTCATCTTCATAACAGTCATTCTCTTTCTCCCAAAATAGATAATGTTTTTTTTATCCGTTTTCCCCATTACAATTCACATTTCACATATAATTTCAGAGAAAAGTGAGAAATATGACTGTTTGTGCAACCCTTTTTATAATGTGTATAATGACGGTTATAAATTATAATATGATGCATGTCCCTCATAGCGCCAGTATTTTAATCCTTTCACCAGCTCTTGTGCCAGAAGCAAAAATACTTTTCTATTCGTACTTAATAAACGTGGTGTGGTAGCCCTGTTACAAACTGTGCTTAAACAGTAATTTAAACAGAGTTTTTGAACGAGTCAGTACAAGATTTCTAAAGACTTTTGCAACCGTTATTTCCCTCCGGCCGTTGACATTTTACGACTGAAAATGTACTACGCTCTTTCTTCTAACTTTATGTCCATCAACTCATGTTCCAAGTTTTGTTTTCAAGTACGGCCGTTGACATTTTACGACATAAAATGTACTACGCTCTTTCTTCTAACTTTATGTCCATCAACTCATGTTCCAAGTTTTGTTTTCAAGTCAATGCTTTAGTGACCTCTGACCCCCGGGGTACATTTCTAAAATTTTCAATACGCAGGTAATACATTGTCGTTCAAGAGATCCCAAATGAGGCTTTACACTATCTTTGGAAAACCGTTTTCGAAGGGCTTTCGAATGAGGCACAAAATGTCATCCAATAGAAACCACCGTTTATTCACTCTTTTTGCCTCCCACCGTTGATCAGAATTGCTGAAAAGAAATAGGAAACCTGCTTGGGTCCCAAGGAACCTACGTTTTAATTTTGAAGTTAAATCAAGATTAGAAGAAACGGTTCGCGCACGCGGAGGGACAAACGGTTAAAATCTGAATACATGCTTCCTACGTAAGTATCGTAACAAGAGGGAACTAATTCTAGAGATGGAAATAGTCTGAATGGTAAGTGGAATGGAGCTAAGTAAAGGTCTGGTTGTTAACGAATCTTTAATCGCTAACCTCATTGCACTTGCTGACTCATGCATTATAATTGAAATTCAAAAAGGCTTAAGTGACAAGCCCTCTTGCTGGACAGCAATCGGAACAGTAAAAACGATAATGTCTCTCTTGCAGTCTTTTGCAAAATAGAGACAACCGTAGAATTTCTTCAACCATTTAGATAAAATAGACTCAAAAAGACAAATGCTCCTCTCAACTCTAGCCGTAGATGTTCGTTTTTTGTCAAACTATTTGCACCATACCAATGAGTCGAAATTCGAAAATTAAACGTAAGGTATATAGTTATTACGTTATGCTGCTAAAAACTGCATGTATGAAGTTCCGCGAGCGCCTGCAAGAGACCGATCGATCTTTATCGTTACTGCTTTCTCGTACGCTTGTTTGCTTTATGGAGCTTGCATTTCTCAAGGGACTCGCCCCATACGCAGCCGTCAAATTACTACTTTCAATATTCGAATTTCGACAATTGGGAAAAATATCGGTACATGCATTTTAAATGTAGACGAATGACAAATCTTATGGTTCAAATAATTTAAACAAAAACGAACATCTACGATGAGGCACTTGGGTATTGTTCCTTGTCAGTTCGAGTGATTGTCTTTACTGCAGAGTCATGATGGGTATTTATATGGAAATTACGGGGATGAAACTAGTGGATGAAATGGATATTATTAGGCTAAATCTTTTCACACCTAGAAAATTCAATGAATTGTGAGCCCAACACTTTGTTCTTTTTTTTTAACTAGAAAAGGTCCAGGCATTTGCATAGGATCATACCTCATTACGACATAAAAAGCCTGAGATAGACTGACCCAAGCCTGGGGCGACGATGCAATCAATAATCAAGTCAGGATGAAACGAGTAAATAAGACATAAAAATCTCGCCTGAATGCGGGTTTTACTATACGGGTTTTAATTGCAGTTCAGACTTTTTATTGTTCTGGCTATCTGATAATGCTATTGCGACAATGAAAACACGTAAGAAGATTAAGAATCTCGTTCGTTTCGTATGTAAAGGGTGCCAGATGAATTCAACCGCGCAAACATTGAGTAAAATAGTGTACAGTGGTTTGCACAATTATGGACAATTTTACAGAACAAAATTAAATATAACAATATTTTTAGCTACGTTCGTAATCATTAGGCAGAAACAGGTTAAAAAAGAAATTAGTTGCGTTAAAATTGAGCTTGGAGATATTAACAAAAGGTTGTTGCAGCTGTCTTTAGTGGTGATAAATAAATACATGTAGGTTTCAGCACGTAGAGGCAGAATTTAAGCGAAAATTAATGGGTATTATCACAGAACTTGTCTCCCTTGCTCCGCAGCAGGAGGTTTTTTGACCGAGTTCGTCGTATCATGAATTTTGACACCTTCATCGGTTAACACTTGCTAAAGCTCATTTTAGAATATTTATGAATGATTTTCCTTTTGTTTCTGCAACTTCATTCATGATCTCTTACTTGCATGCACGATGATTACACGGTTTAAAAGTTGTATTTTTTGGAAATGCATAGCAAATTGTGCAAATGTCATCATCGTCCACAGCCTCCAACTCTGTTTGGAGTCGCTGGGACCACGAAAACAGGTGGGCGATGGCCTTATCCAAAGACGCCACTTCGGCTTCCGTAAGATCTTCAGGGGAATCTGCAAATAACATGAAAATCATTTAGAAGTCTCCATCCCTAATATTTTCAAACATCTTTTTAAAACTCACGATTTTGAAGATTAAAGATCCGTCTGCCTTCCGGAACGTTAGGTTGCTCTCGTCCAAAGAAGAAGTTAAGTGAGGTAATTTGAAAACTTGGCTCCGTCAAAATGGCTTTCGTCGCAACCATGTCAGCATCTGATATACACATATTATTATTGATACATTGAAGACACATGCACTTTGCTATTTTATTTGCTTTGTTTTCAACTGCTATTTAACATATAAATATTATGCGTCTCAGTCTCTGGCCTCTGTCATGTATTGATGGTACTTACCTTCTGTTTTTTCTAACTCTTCGGATAACAAAGCCACCAGTATTCCACCAACGGCAGATAGTAATGGATAATGAGTTACATTCTCCATTCCTGGGATATCTAGCTCAATAACTTGTGCAAAACTTCCTGTATTGGATCCAATCCGGTTTAGTATTTGGCTAAGTAGCTGAAAAGACGTTAAAGTAAAACACATTAAATATAAATGCAAAGTAAGCTAAGCATAAGCCAACATAGTAGCCTGATTCGTCAGTAATAATAAATTATTAATAATACCATGCTTAATCGTGCAAGAAGGGGTTCTGCAGATTCTCGTGTGGAATCTTTCATCACCACAGGAGCAATTTTGCAAATCATTTCCATTACTCTTAACAATGCCTGCGTGAGTTCAAAGCAGGTACAACAAATTTTTAACTGGCGAGATTCAATGAACACTCTTTCTGGTCTTCCAGCTGCATTTTGAATCTAAATACATGTGATCAAACACGTTTAATGAAACTAGGCTTTGTCAATAACATTATTATAACATAATCATCAAAGTATGTATATTAACCTCCTGAAGTAAACCAACGAATTCCGAAAAGGCCCAATTTAGTTGGTTAAGAACCGAGTGAATGTAATTCACGGCAAACTTTTGGTTCTCTAACAAGACGTTTGCAACGTGGCTTTGAAAGATGTGCGACGGCGAGGGAGCTGTAATTTTTTTTAAAAAAATGTATCCTTGCACATAAAAATACAACCGAGCAATAATCATTAGGTTATTCATACATTGACACTTAATTGATCTTACGTAAATTAGTAGATATTCCAAACTCATCTTGAACAGGCTTTGCTCTAAATGAACGTCTGGCCTCTACGGAGTTGGGATATTGGAAACCATACCCAGAGCCTTGCCAAAATCTGACCAACATCCAGTTACTTTGTGCCCAAGCCCTGTTTTCGTACGGCCGCAAAATAGCTTTCACCATTGAAACTTGTGAGTCGTTAGGCATGCGCTCAAGAGCAGTTAGCATAACATCATTGCAAATGAATGAACTTAAGGCCTGAGTGAGTGTATCTTTAGTTTCGGCAATAACAATTCTGGAATCGGCGAAATGGGTTGCCACAAATTCTGCCACATCTGTCAAAACATTTTCGAGACCTGCAGATAAACAATATCAAACATTAAACGATCAAGTAAGTATATTGATACACTGTAACAATAAATGTACTATAGTAGAGGTAGAGGCAAAGAGGAAAATCATTTCCACACCGTTTATGGAGGTGTACGGTACAGTTGGATGCATTTGAGTGAGCAAACTCCACGCCAAATTGATAACCGACGAAATATAATACTCAGGTACAAAGGTAAATAGAGGCCCCTCTTTAGAGGATGTTTTCAGAGTGGCCAAGACAGTCTTCAAAAGCTGGAAAATCAAATCCTGGCGTTCTTTTGTAAAAACGACGCTTTTAACCCAAGCAATTAACCTTGCCTGGTCGTCCATTTTTTCGGAGAAAATTTCAATGTTTTTAAGCAGCTCGGATTTTTCGACCTCCGTTAGAGTGGGATTTTTCAAGATTGTCATTAGCAGCATTCAAAGCGGTAACATATTGATCCATTGTCGCTCTCATACTAACAATCTTAAGTACCAATCATAAAAAAAAAGAAATTAAAATCAAGCCATCATTCATAAATATTTTCCTAAAACACCAAAGTTCTAAGTCATCACATCAGCATTTCAGCATCATGAATTAGTGTTGGCAAAACCTTTTCCATATGGCGCTGCACCCCACACGAATAGATAATGATGGCGTCGTCTAACAATTCCCTCAAACTTGCTCGAACATCCATAGCTCCACTATCTTTGCCTAACAACGCCACCGCAGGATTATGAGGCTGTATGGGATTCCTGTGATCCATTCCAGGAATGGTACCCAGAAACCCACCGGGGAGATATTGGAAGCCACGTTCTTGTGTAATAAAATTGCGAAAGTCTGTGAGCATTGGTATCAGCATGTTATGGCCACTAAAACAGTCAATTAAAAAAAACAAACTTGTTTATCACCTGTGGTTTAATACATCGAACTCGAAATCATAACATATGCACACATTAGTGAGCATTTAGAATTTAGACATTGCAAATTAAATAGTACCTTGGAGTTCCAGCTAATAAGGCTGCTCCAAAATTCGGTATAGGTATCGGAGGAGCGATTTCTTCTCCTGAGCTGGTAGTACTAATATTCGTTCCATTGTTATCATCCCTGTCCCGCAATGGAAGTGGTGGAGCATTTTGCCTAGGCTGTGCTACATGAGGAGGGCCCCTTCCCACAGGAGTTTCTGAGGTCTGTGTTGTCGCTGTAGTTGCATTATTTCCTGTCGCTATAATTCCTCCGATTGCCCCACTAGTGGGTGCCGTAGGCAAAGCGGGCGAGCGTGGAACTGCAATGGTTATTTCAGTAGGAGCTGAAGTAGAATTTGAACCTTCAGCAGTTTCAATCGCAATGGCGTGAACTTCAAGATGAGTAAAGCTTGGCATGGGGGTGTTTTGATGAACCGCATTTTCAGGACGGACAATCGGCGTAACAGGTGGTGGCCGTGTTGCCATGTCCGACTGCTCACTATTTAGAGCAGGAGTAGCTGCAGAAGTGTTTATGTAATCGGGGATGCTCAAAACTTGCGAGACTTCTTTATGATGAGTCTTGTACAGGTAATTGGGGATTCCACCAATTCTTTCCATATCAAAATAAGCAACCGAGGTATCATAAAACATCGATGGAGGTATATCTGGCATCCGCAGCTCGTTATTTCGTTCTACTTCTTCCGAGTATAGTTCGGCGATTGTTTTAATGAAGCAGAAAAATGTAGCCATTGCTTTTTCCACAGGTTGGTGAAATACGGATCCAGGCTAATTTATCAAAAAAAAAAAAAATTCAACGGGGGTTAATAAATGCGAAGACAAAATAAAAGATGCGACTTCCCGAAAAAGTAAAAGGAGGAACTTCAAGGTACAGGACAGGGTTAATTCAAAACATACTCTCACCACATCCCGAACGAAGAGACGAAACTTTTTCAGGAAGAGTGATCTTGAAGACGGTCGCTTGTCTGTGCCATCAGTGTTTATAAGTAGAGTTTTCAGGAGATCCAATTTGTAATCTTTGTAGTTCTACACAATTTCAAAAGTATTTTTACACTATTTTATCGTCTATACGTACAGTGACTAAGGAAAACTGGAATGAACTTTCACAATAACATTTTACCTGCCACGCGTTCGTGGATTGATTGAACACTCCTCTCGTAACTCTCATAAGCGTTTTCAGTACCTGATTTCCCAACCCACCAGGTTTGGGGTACAGCCTCCTTCAATATTGTTTCATCCATGGGACGGACATGTAGAAAATGCATTAGTCTAACAAATCAAGGCAAACAAGTAAGAAAAAATTGAAAAGGGATAAACGATTGAAAAGTTTTTGTACTTTGGTTTCCAACTTTTTTTTATACTTTGATTTATCAAATAGGAGGTTTCGAATCATGTGCCGTCGAGTTGAGCGATGATGAGCCAGAGCCATAAGACAATGCAAACTGTAGTGTTGAAATGGATAGGCCACACTCAGGGAATTGGATCGGAACTGGTTCATTAGTATGATACAAAATCGTTCCAGACATTTCTTAATCTCGGATTCCTGTTAGAAATTTAAAGTATCATGGTTGGAATCATTCAAGACCTTTAAAAATTCCAATGTGAATCGCCTAAACAAGTTTTACTGACCTCTAGAAACGTCCACATCGCATCGAGTAGTAATTCCGTCTTCTTGTAAGAAATGTCTTTACCGGCTACAACATCATTATTCGTTACTTTTGCCGGAAGACCAAGGCAAGTGGCAAAAAATGGGAAGAAACTCTGTTCCACAACGAATCCTGAATGCAAATAAGGCCCCAAAAATTCCAACAATCGATTGGTGATAACCAGTAAAGATTGATATTCTGGTGTGGTTGACCCGTTCTCAGGGTAGAACTTTCCCGCCGGATACAAACTAAGAACACTGTTGAGCCAGCGCAGCAACAAGTCCGTTTTTGCATTTTCAAATGAACTTTGTAACTGAAGGGGCGAATATCCTTCGATGAGATACTGGAAGGGTGTAGCTCCGAAATTAGTTACGATGTTTTCTCCAAACGCAAGGCTGGCAGCAGGGAAATAAGCTATGCCCGGACCACGCCGTATGTTTTTGAAAGCTACTCCCATCGATTTGCCATTACTAAAATGACAACAATATATATATAGAGTTTTATTCAGAAATGCAATAAGCGTAAAGTCGAAAATATATAAAATTACCGAAAAAACTCGCATTTCCCCTCATCGAGATCTATGCAGCAGCCGATTATGTCTCCCGCCTTTATTTAAATAATAATTATTGATTTTTAAACTCATTTTGCAGGAAGATTTAGATTTAAACACGTGGCAGCTCGTTATTGATCATCAAAGACCTCTACCTGCCAAGTGTCTCCGTAAGGTGAAGATGTCCTGTTCCATTTTCTCCGTCGGTTTCCGTCATAAGCGTATGAATCTGAAGTGTCACCTAAAAATCCAGTCAAAATGACCAGTGTCCAGGTATTAAGTTACAGTAAAGCGCTTCAGATGATAGATTATTAAAACATTAATACTTTGTTCACTTACCGACCCCCTTCTCCTGGGAAAACTTTGTTTCAAGTGTGGCCCATCCCAATTGCATGACTCCCTTAGTCCCCAGCTGAACCTCATACTGCCATTTACCTAAAAAAATTAAATCAACACCGAAACAAATTAATCATTCGTAAGAAAAGAACGGTTATCCGGTGTATCACATATCTCCAAGAATTTAAATGAGTTTACCATACCTTTGAAAACGCACGTGCAAGCTTTGATGGACCCAAAATTGCACTGTGAATTGACACCGAGTCTATCATTGCTAATCACAAAGGATCCGACATGACTTCCCACATCATATTTCACGATCGTTGGTCCCAGCCTGCCTTCCTGGCTAACTGGTTTCTGATTCTTCTTACATTCCTCCAAGACGATATCCAAATGTCTGTGGATGACCTGGCCGAAGCCATCAGCAGAACTAGACACGAAATGCAAAAGTTTAATAATCAAGAAATTATCAAATGCATTAATAGTTTTAATCAATTGTATGCCTCACATGTCAAATTTAGGCTTCTCAATTCCCTCGTTTTCCACTGCCGGCGCCATTGGCGTAGTCCTCGGGCTTTTGGTCGGCTTAATACCATCCTGATTGGGTGGAACTACTCCAATCACACTCACAGGGTTCGTTCTAGAGTTAACGTTTTCCTTCCCCGAGATTATCTTACTGCTCTCCCCCCTAGATCCTTGAGGTTCCGTAGAAGTGGACCAGCCGTTGTAGGTGTCCAGGGCTGACGCAAAGTCTGATCCAAAGATTTGCGTAACGACATTTTTTGA
>JAHZNH010000164.1:0-11469 GCA_027744355.1 Tyrannoseira gladiata
AATTTCGGTGTCCCTTCCCCTGCTGGGAATTGACTGATTGCCAATCAGTCTCCCCACAGATCTACTCATGAGCAATCTACGTATACATCAAACTATCTATCCATTCTTCATTATCATAAATACTCATGCTCTGCAATTCTTCATTACATGCTCCATCGCTTACAGTTCAAGGTCAGGATTTATCTCTCGTCGATCATGAAAATCCAAATTGTGATCTTTCCTTCTTTCCTTCTCCCTAACAATTATTACAGTCTAGAGCTTTAGCTTGTGTTTATTTAATTAGAGGAGGAGGCCCGATAAGAAATTGAGTTTCAGCACCGAGACCGAGTCCAGAACAAACAAACATTGCCACCGTGTCCAGACACAAAGCATGACGGCAATAAATCCCCAGCCAAAGCATTAATGTGGAAGAAAAAACTCACATTCATTCATTCACTCCTTGTGCATTCCAAAATTTCGCCTGAAACAAATCCAAACCCCGTCGCTATTTTTAAACACGGGCGAGCTTCAAGCCACTCAAGCATAGAATGAAGGTTGTGTCGTGAAGCTTTTGTGCTTTCAGCTTACGTAAGGGGAATCTTTATTGGGGTGAAGTGAGACAGCTTCGGCCGTGCCGTGTCGTGTTTCGCCATACCGCATTGCACTTCATCCATCCGACCCAAATTCAGCTCCGCTTTCCCAGCAAGGCTCCCATCCCCACCCGAAGTGCTGCAGGACTCTACCTGAGCGAAAAAAAATTGCTGCACGTAATTGATAAAGTGGCACTGGCACTGGCAGTGGTGATGGTGGCAATGGTGACATGGGAAAATAGCCCGGAGCACTGGAGCCAGAGTCTAGTGCACCCGTCACACTGGAGTGGGGCCAGACACGACACGATCAAATTCATAGCGATGTTCGGATCCTCATCCTCATCGGATATCGGATATTTTTCCCTTCCCTGACCCACTTCTTCCCTTCCCTCGTGGGATAATACCGACCTCTCAGGATGTTCTTTTTTTATCGGAGAGTTATAGCATGAAAGTTGGCACAAATCACAAACTTTTTTTTCAGATGTCAATCATTGCATCGACGGGAGAAAGAGGGAGACATGCATGCACGCATGCAATGATGCAAGTCAATCCTTCAAGGAGAAATCCTCCACTCTCGCCTCAGTTCCCCTCCTCGTGCAATAGATATTTTTTTTCGCGTTGCACCCATCGCATCATATCCTATTGCACCGTACCGTACAGTATCCTATCATCATCATCATCATTTTAGAGAGTGAGTACGCCACCACCACACCAGCGAGTACTAATACTCCAGAGAGTATCCATGAGTACTTATGTGCTTGAGGAGAGCGGTGCAAGTGAGAAGAAGTTTTTTTATTGGAAGTGGTTCACTCACTCCCGGAATTTTTCCTCAGCTACGACGACTACGACTTCTCCCCATCCTATTTTTTATCTCATTCTACTTACTCACTCGAGCTACACTAGGTAAGTACATATCTATTACGCTGATAGGCATTTTTTCCCTCCCCATCCTATTTTTTATCTCATTCTACTTACTCACTCGAGCTACACTAGGTAAGTACATATATCTATTACGCTGAGTGTGGAAGTTGGGTGGGAAAATAACACGGTAATAGATCGGGATGGCGATGGTGATGGTGCCCCACTGCATTTTTCAGTGCATCCCATCCAAAAAAAATCCAAAGTTCTTTGCCACCAACTTGAAAAAAATGAAAGAAAGTTTGATTGCGTGGAAGAAGAATTTTGCGTTGCATGCAATTGCACTAGGTAGTACTCATCTACGATGAGTGGTGGATCGAGTATCCATGTCGCAAAATTTCTATTATTTTATAGGGAAAAAATTGCCAGAGCTGAAAAATTGCAGCCATCTAAGTACTACTTAAGTATCCAGTGCCAAGTTGGGTGGGTTTTCAGTGTGATGCAATGCAATGCAATGAAATGCAGCGCATCAAACTCAACTCTTTCCTCCCACACTGCCAAGTGCAAGGACTTCCCACTCCCGACAAGTGACTCTTGTCGTCGTCATCATCGTGGATTCTTAGGCACTGGAACTGTGGGAAAGTGCAAAAATGCACAAGTTTTCTCCCCGTCGCCATCACCATCACCACCACAAGTTTTCGAGGACGAACCGTACCAATGAGACGAATAGATGGGTGGGTGGGTGGTTGGTTGGAAATGGTTGTCCGCTCACTCACTTCGTCCAGTCCAGTCCACTCCACTCCATTGCAATTTGGTGCGATCAAACTTTCATGCGGGAAAGATTCTCAGGAGAGGGAAAAAATGCCTAATGGCTAGAAATGTCACGAGGCTCGTGTTGTTTTAACCCGCTCCTATCCTCATCACCGAGTTGGGTTTCACTTCGGCGAGGTTTCGAATCAATCGATCGACCGATCATGTGTCTAGAGTGGGAATGAAAATAAAATGAACACTATAAACCTAGAATATACTTAGCATTACCTGGAAGTACTGATACTTTGGCTCGCAAATATTCATGTATCCGACGTTACGGGCATTCTGTTGTTAGGGCTGCGATGAATGCAGGACAAGATTTCGATAAGCGCATTCATTAACTGGATACATCCATAATACCGAATTTAATTCATCATCATCATCCGATTTGGCATGAATTCATTGTCCAGGGCTAGTTGGCGCATCTCCTAGTGCTCCAACTTCATCTCATGAACAAGCAAGACGATTTCATAATGATCGCGATGGTCAGTGCACCATCCTATCAAAAGCATAGCATCATTTCAAGCATATCGTCAAGCCACCGTCAGCCTCCCTCTTCCTCTCTTTTCCTCCACCACCTAAGAGGTTGTTCCACCCAGCTTAAATCTTCGACATGAATGGGGCGGCTGCATGCAAAGCGTTGATCTTGATCCGCTGGACAGAGCACCATCTCCGCCACACTTCCAATCCCAATCCAAATCCTAAAAACTTTTTTTTCCTGGTCGGTGCTAATATAACTTATCTCCACCCGCGAAAGAGTGAGGAGATAGGAAGGAGAGAGTGTCCAATCGAAAAAAAAGTCATTACCCCACCATTCGGCTCCAACTCACTCTTTTACAACTCTTTCCCGTCTCTTCCTCTCCTCTAATTCTTTTTTCAGCCTTTCACCAGCTGTGAGTAGTACGTATTCCCCGTGCATTTCTGCATCTCGATGTCCCGCTGGCATATCTATGACCTGAAGGAAAAAATTACGAGAAGATTAAATGGCTCAGTCCACTCCAGTCAGTCGGACATTTCTCACCATCGCGGCCGCAATCCATCACTATGCCCCACTCCAAGAAAAATCCGGGGAAGATTTCCGCATATCAACTTTCCCCAACAGTTTCTCATCCCTGGAGCTGGAAAAAGGAAAACATGGAACAACATAAACATAACATCATCTAATCCAACATTGCTTTCTCTCTCACTTTCATCCCCCTCATCATCTTGCAACCACCACAACATCTCAAGTATTTTTTTTTCGCACGGGGTGAGTTCCACCAGCAGTGTTGTGTGGTGGATGCTTTCTCCTCCTCATCCTCATCATCCTCCTCTTGTTTATCCAGCATTCATCCATCCATACGTGTTCTGCTCCCTGGATAAACATGTTGTGCCCCCATACAATAACAAAACAACACACAATAACACACCATCAGATCCAACGCGTACACTGCGAATCTTCGTGAGCGAGTGAGTATATGTCTTCACGTGTATGTGCTTCCTTCCCCAAACCCTCCACTAACGACTTGCTGTTTTGTTTGGTTGTTGTTATTGGTGGCCGTGGAGGTGTAAGTGGAACGGCAGGAGTGCCCACTTCAGATGCTTTCTCCTCCTCATCCTCATCATCCTCCTCTTGTTTATCCAGCATTCATCCATCCATACGTGTTCTGCTCCCTGGGTAAACATGTTGTGCCCTCACACAATAACAAAACAACACACAATAACACACCATCAGATCCAATAACGCTTACACTGCGAATCTTCGTGAGCGAGTGAGTATGTGTCTGTATGTGTATGTGCTTCCTTTCCCAAACCCTCCACTAACGACTTGCTGTTTTGTTTGGTTGTTGTTATTGGTGGCCGTGGAGGTGTAAGTGGAACGGCAGGAGTGCCCACTTCAAGTCGTCCCTAGTAATTGCCTTTTCTCATTGGAAGGAAGGGTTTGACATTCTTCCCTGCGCCTGTCTCTCTTTCTCCTGGTGCACCACACCAAGCCACACCACTCCACCATCCAATGCTACAGCAGCAGCGAGGAAGTGAAAGCATCGCGTGTGTATGCGGATGAATGTGTGTGTGTGTGTGTATGTGTACGGGAGAAAGCAATACACACATAACACAACCCATATACAACCCCACTCACTCACTCACTTCAAGGGGAAGAATACGAATACACTACACACTTCCTTTTTTGGCACAGCAGCAGCGGCAGTCCTAGCAAAAAATATAATATGCTATAATACGGATAACTGCAAAGCGCAGCAATACACTCGATCGCTCACTCAGTCAGAGCGAAAATACGCGATGTTTGTGTGAGCGGAGCGAAAGCCAGACCAGACCAGCCCAAAACCCAGTAGCATGTGTATATTGAGCACAACATCTGAACAACATTTATAGGATCGTCGTCAACACACAAAAAAATAGTGTTTCGTTGGGAGAAGAAACAAGGAGCGGTAGTAAGGCCATTAGAACATGCCATGCCATGCCATGCCACAACACTACCAAGACCAAGTATTATGCATACTGCTACTACTACCCCCACCAGGAGGAGGAGGAGGATGAACGAGAGAAAGCACTCTCGAGCCATTCATCCAATTCATTTCGAATGTGGCTCTGCCTCTTCCGCAAGGCAAAAAATAATAATACTTTTTTTACTTCTTCTGCCCCACATCTATCTTCATCTTAGAGCCGGAGTCGACTTCACTCACTCACTCACTCAACTCAACTCAAACCAGACCAAGACTCAGCTCAGCTCACTCCTTCACTTCTGATAAAAAATTAGGAGTCTAAGACGAATGTATTTTGTTCCTCGTCCGAGGAAATAAAAAAGAGGAGCGGAGAAAGTCGTCGTCTTCCATTCTTCGGTCGTGTGGAGAAATCTTCGGATGCTTGCTTCTGGAAAAATAATAGGGGAATGTGAGTAAGTATGCATGCATAACGATGTACAAGGACATAAAAAGTTTAGAAATCAAGAAACGCTCACTGCTACAAAACTACCACCATCACTGGAACTACCTACCACCGCCGCCACTTCTCCATCCATCTATTCATTCTCCTATGCTCTCTCTCCTTCTGTTTTTTTGCTTACACCCCACACAATAAAAAAATTTTCTCTGCTTTTTGCTTATTCTTCTCCATTCCATTTTATTCTTTACAGCTACACTCGAATATGCTTCGGGACTACGGCATGGCACTACCCTTATGTGATGTGATGTTTTTCTAATTTTCCATGCCTCCTTTTCCTCTCCTTCCCTCTGCGCTTTTTTTCTCAAACAAAAAACTTTTTTTTCTCTTTCTCTCGGAGAAAATATTGTGAAGCGCAAGCGGCGGTTGTGTGTCCTTCTTTAACTGGTTTGGTGATACCTACCTACCTTATCCTTCGCAACACAGCGAATAAGAATGGGAAAACATCAGCAGAAAGCAAAAACACAGCGTAAGTGTTTCTCTTTCTCTCTCCGCTTTCTTTTTTTATATCAGCAAAAAAAACCCAGCGAAGTTAAGAGATAGATAGATATCCAGATTCATTCCTGGACGGAGGGATCCCCACTCACTAAGACTCGCTGGAAGGTGCGGTGGTGAAAATTTTGTGATGTTGTTTCTCCAGCTGCTACTCCCTTCCGTTTTTTCCAGAAGTAGAGAGCGCTGAGAAAGTCTCATGTTATGTTATGTTATGCTACAACCTACAGTGCTGGAGAATGTGGATGTGGTGGTAGTGGTGGTGCGATGTGGTGCTCTCTGGCTCTGGTTCTTTGGTGGTGGTGCTCTGCTTCCACCTCGTTTCGTTTCTGTTGTGTCTGCCTTTTTGTGTACGCATAAGTACGACTCCGCACGGAAAAGCCAGAGTATCGTAATCGTATTGTCATCATCATCCTCCTCTCTGGAAGGAGTAGTGGTGGGAGTAGCAGAGTAGCAGTAGAAGTCCTGGTTCTAGTCTCTAGTAATTCCCATTTTCTCCAGGAAAAAAAGGAGTTGTTAAGTATGCATGCACCAATCCATCCCTAGCTGTGATGTTATGTTCTGTTATGTTATGCTCGTAAGTACGAAAAACAATACGCGAAAATATTTAACACATCCACGCTGAGCAGAGGGGAGGTGCAGGCACGTACATACCTCCTTACCTTCCTACATGGAGAGTCCAGCGAGTCCTGATTTTTAAAATCGCTGAAGTCCATCTCATCCCGATCACCATCCATGATCATGAATGCTTATGTCGCATTGAATTAGAAGAGTCCTCCGAAATCAAATTCAGGAGAAGCTTAAGTCCCCATAAGAATTTTCCTTTTTTATGCCCTCTAACACATCACAGTAGTTTTTTCTTGTAAGGAGGATTTTCTTCCCTCTGGAAAAAATGATTAGAGCTTCATCATATCATAATGCTTGTGTATTATTGTACTTCTTCCCCTCTCCCTCTTCCTTCCAATTCCAGGAGAAGCGGAACAAGAAAAAAAAACAATATCGGGTCGGATTGTGCTCGCCCAGCTAACCCATCCAGGTCCAGGTCTGGAGAAGGGAATGGTGATGGTGGTGGTGGTGGTGGAAATTTTTTTTTTCGGGAAAGCTAAACTACTTAACATACTGGAAAGCAATACACAAGACCGGGGAGAAACCTTCTCTTGAGTTCAGTGGAGTTGGCTTGGTTTGGCTTTGCTTTGCTTTCGCTTGGAGCTCGGAGCGAGTTGTTTTGTGTGTATGTGGATGTGTATGGGCACAAAACTACATCATCATCATTCAGAAGCTGCTGCTGTGTGTGGATTGGAAGCTGTACATATACAACATAAAAGGGAGAAGAAGAGAAACTGTTTTTCTCTCCTAGTGATGACGACGACGACGACTCCTACCACCACCACTACTGGAGCTTCTAACTATTGCTACTACTGATGCTACTACTACCATCAGAGCTTCGCTTTACTACTTAATACTTTCTCCTGACCCAATATACCTGTGTATCTCACCCTCTCTTGTCTTTCTTTACTCCCATTTATTGTGTATACAGGGGGAAAAAGTGGAGAACGAACGACACACGAAAGCACTACTTCATCCCCTCTTCACACCAATTCCAGATCTTCGACTGCGAATACACAATAACATGATACTTGTGATGTTATGTTGACGAATGTAAAAAAACGACGACTACGGTGGTGGTACTATGGTGCAGCGGCGGTGGTGGTGGTGGTTGTATGGTGATGGTGGTGGAGGTTTCTCTCCTTCTTCTTCTCCAATGGTGTGTGTATGTGTGTGTTTGCTCACTCAATATAATACTCTGTTTTCCTCTCCTCTTGTTGTGTTCTTCTCCCCCTGAAAAACACTGTTTTGTTGTTTGCTCCAACTCTGTTGTTTTCCATTCGGCGGGTGTACTGTAAAGAGAAAAGGTGGACTAGGAAAAACCATTCCAACTCCCGAATACACTCAAACCATCCAATCCACCACTTCAATTCAACCAAGTGCTCGGCTAGGAATCGAGTGAAGGGAAGGAAATATTTTCTGGAGGAATCCGAGAATTCCCCCCCCCCCCTCGTTGTTTTTCTTTACTTCTTTCCCCATATACACAACCCATTTATATGCGTGTGAATCCCTCCTCGAGTGAGTGTCGCGCTCAGCCCCAGGAATAAAAAAGGGAAAGTTGTGAACCTCCTTTAAAGTGAACTAAGTAGATACTTACTCCTTGAACTTTCACTTCTTGGTGCGTTTAGTGGACTGCAGTTTAATAGGGAATTATATTAATTACCCAATCGTTATTCTAAGGGACTGATCACTAATTCTTCCACTTCCATTAAGTATTTTTGGTGCGATTTCCAACGTTAGGAGTTTACATTGACCCCTGTGAAGTAATTAAAGTGTACTGTTCTTCAAGTTGTCATTATAAACGCAATAAATATCCCTTCATGATAAATAGTAAATAAACAGTAAATTCAAATTAAGGTGTGCTAATTCTTCCAATATTTGAGGATTCTGAAGACTAATATCGTGAAAATTCTCCATCTTCTTGAAATTTCTCGTTGTTCGCAATAAGTTCTAAAAAAGGGAATTTCAAGCCGAGGGTATTTTCTGAAGAGAGGACATTCTTTCCAAGGAAATGTGGACACTTAGTACGGGCAATCCGTTCCAATCTGCTCATGAGGTAAGAAGCTGCACTACAATTCTCAATTCTCACCCCTTCGCATATGTGGATAAACAAGAAAACACAACAACACACTCACACATACACGCGAGCAGGGACGGAGCAACCTGCCCCAGATTGGTGGAAAGGGATGACGAAGCAGAAATAAAGGAGCTGTTGGCTGTTGGTGTTTTCCACTCGCTCAGCTTTGAGAAGTAAACATGATGAAGTGAACGGCTCGCTTCAGCTTTCTCCTTTTCCCGATGAAAGAAAGTCAAGCTGAGCGGAGCGGAGTATTGGAAGCTAGCGGGAGCTCTGCTCGCGAGCACTCATCCGGTCTCGCGTTACCCCAGAAAATAGGTTTTTCTCCCGAGATGCTCTTCTCTCCTTACAGAGGGGTCGTCCTCTCGTTGTTATGGTTTGTTCTTAACAAGTATTTGTAGTTGATGGGAATTTTATCACTACGAAAGTGTTTCTGAGGTGGTGACTTCTAATTTGTTTCGATTCCGATTTCGATTGGTTTTGGATTGGTGGTGTGTTCTTGAAGTGGAGAAACAGGTTGAAGCCATTGTTGTTGTAATGAAAGAGTGAGTGCAATTTATTGCTGAGGCGGCTTCGCTTATCAGTATTCAAGGCGCATAGGGAATTTTGGAAGGAGAACTAAAAACTTCTCTGATTAGCTTGCTCCACCCTCATTAAGGCAATTTGAAGTCTGGGATGGCCTCCGGGTCTCTGCTCCGCGGTGTTGTCGTTGTCTCCTCAGAAGAAACGCAATGTCTCGTTCCACTTTCCCTATTTAACTTTATTTGAGAAAAAAATAATGCTGGGCAGGAGAGTAGCTCTCCTGAAAGGAATAAATACTTAAGTAATTTTCATTAAAGGGGATGAATCTGTTTGTGTCTCGACTGCGAAATGCTCTCCTGCAATTTTGAAAAGTGGACTGGTTCTTGATGGTTTTCGCCACGGTATTTTCACGGGGAAGCACATTTGTAACCTCGAGTTCCACAAAACGCTCAACCCTTCCCCATTCCGGTTTCCTGACTTTTATTGTTTTCATCCTCCGCTTTTAATTTCTTCCGAAATGACGAAAAAAACAACAACGGAGGTGGTGGCGAATGGAATCTTAAAAAAAGAGAAGGCAATAAAAAAGGCCAACAAGGACATATTCATCTGTAGGTTTGGTTGGTGTGGCGAGTAAATACTTTAGAGGAGGAGAATGAGAATGAGGATTCAATTCAGAGGAGAACAAAAGATGAGAAATGAGATGACTCCTTTCTTCCACTGGAACAATATCCTCGAAAAATGCCCAAGTTCTGAATCAACGCTCCTCAGTATTTTAATATTTTGTTTTGTTTTGTGGTGGTGCTGACGGAAGATTACGGAAATTCTTGTTGATTTGAGCCAAAGCAAGGTCCAGTCAAACTCGTCATTGGGGAAGGTATTTATAAGTACTTTGTACTTTCGGAGGGAAGGACGGAAGAGAGGGATTTTATTTGTTGGCGTTTGTGCTTCTCTCCAAATTTATTCATCTTTTTTCCCTTCCTCCCTCAAAGACTTATTCCGTTCCTTTCATCCACCACGAGAGCTTTTTTTCGAGTCTGAATGGATGGATAGAGCAGCCTCCTTCCTCAGAGAAAAAGGAAAACAGAGGCAGGAAGAAACACAAGAAGATGCAAGCGAGTTGGTGAAGAATGCTCCGCTTCCTCCATTCCAGGGGAAGAAACCACCCTCGAAAGACTCCCATTTCTTGTTTTTGTTTCCCCGAGAAGGAGTGTTTTGTTGGAGGAAGGAAGCATTGTATCATTTTCCAGACACTCACTCACTCACTCACGCTTCTCCTTAAGTAAGGTCAAACTTCCTCCACGCTGTTTCTTTCCTGTTTAAGTACCGCTCCAGAAATTGCTCTTCAGTCCACCAGCCGCCACGGAGTGGAATGATGTTGATGGATTTGGTGATTATGTATGCACAACAAATGGTCTTCTACAATACAGATGTTAAGAAAAAAGGGAGCTCTGGTGTGTTCATTGTACTCCTACCTGAGCGGAAGGATTTCACTGACATTTTCACGCATCATCAAGCCACCCTCTTCCCAGGTGGAGAAAATCAGTTTAAGGCGAAGTAGAAGTATTCCTAGGAGCAAGGCTATCTCTCTGTTTGCTAAACATCAAATCTAAATCCGTGGATTCAAGAATCAAGCTTTCTACATTTGAGATGAGGAGGAGGAAGTGATGGCGATGCTGATGCAAAAGTGGGATGCGATTCATCCATCCACTCGTCACCGCTCAAACAAATACAGGCTGTTAGATGGAATGTGTACCCACTTTCGGACCCTCACTCGATCACTTGCTTACTTCCTCGCTTTCAGATAAGCGCTATCAGTACAGTACAGTCACAGTCGTGTCCAGTGAGTAGAGTAGAGTCGGGCATTAGATTTTTTTAAGGGTTGGCGGAATGCATCCGGGGAGAAGGGGTGGCCAACAGAAATTACCATATCAATCAAGGAAAAGCTTATTGAGATCATTTTGGAGCGGTGATAATGGCTCGAAATAAAGTGGAGATAGAGAAAGGACACACTCTCCACGCGACACACTTACTCACGCTCCTTTTTCCCTTTGTGTGGCCATTTATTAGGGCTCCGTGCAGTGCATTTCCTCCCTTCTGCATCAGCATTGGGAACATTGCATCGCATTGCATTGCACTCGCCTACGTGGATCGGAGTGGAGGATCATACGTGGAGCATTTATCACCCTGCCAAAAGTGGATATAAATTGGGTGCTGCACTCACACTTCAAAAAAAACGGCTTGCTCCTTCTCCGGCTTTCGGGAAGGATTGGGGAGCTCATTTTTCAGAGGGAAAAAATCAAAATAAGGAGAGAGGTGCAGTAGTCTGGGAAAAAATAGAAATTTTCTAAAAAGGAGAAAAAAGGCCTCCTCTTCCAGAATCCGTTGAATGGACGAGTTATTACGTCCGTTGCCCATCTTCCTATCTTGGCTGTGCATCTGCATATCACATAAGTGGAGTAATAAGGGGACCCAATAAGTATTTTTTATAGTGCTCATCACCTAAAATTGGAAAGCATTACGCTCATTCCCGAGAATCGAGTTCAATACCAGCATTGGATTTGGCTTGGAACGGAGTAATAATCCACAAGTATTTAT
>JAHZNH010000165.1:0-17484 GCA_027744355.1 Tyrannoseira gladiata
TATGATGAGAAAGTAGAATTTTTTGTCACTCCCACCCATTCAAATACATCTTACGCGTGCATGCCCACTAAACGCCTTGAGTTATTTGAGCAAATGGAGTTTTGTTATTGTGTGAATTTCTTATCGCATGTACAATGATTTGGGGAAAAAGGTAACTTATTATGCCTACCTAATTTAATTTACAGGAGACTGTGAAGTGGAGTTATAATCAGGCCGGTGGGATTTGCTTTAATTTTCAAAAAGCAGAGACTTCGTGCTGAATGAGAATATCAAAGTCTTCAAGATGAAAATTCGTAGATACAGTCGGGTGTATGTAAAATTCACCTGCAGTACAAATCACATGTCATAAATCATAACTGATTTCAATCCCAAATGTAGTTTATTTAATCCCCATCATCAGTTTGCATTATTTCCTCCATCGATAAGAGTGATTTGTAGTTGCTCTCCTCACTTTCATCAACTTTCCTGTCACATCATTATTTCATTTCATTTGATCACTCGAAGTCAATTCGTTAAGAGATCAAGACGGAATCAAACTTTTTCTGCATTTGTTTATTAGTCTTTCTTTCAGTGCAAGGCAAACTAAAATATACATATTCTGAAGCAAAACGCTTTGAGCGATGTAGCACTTTCCAAATCTAACTCGTCTCATCTGCACTCATGTCAGAATGAAAAGTTTTAGTAGTTAACTTGCCCTAGAGTGGTAAGCTTTCTTTAGGACTCAATTTTTTGTGGAATGAGTTGGCTGTTGGCTGACGATGTATTACAAAGTGCATTACAGACTTTGATTAGCTTTAAGGTAGTTTGAATTTGAGGATGAGTTACAGTTTCATTTCGGTAAAATTCATCTTATCCACGAGAAGTTCAAGCTTCCTTCCTGCATCAGTAGAGTTATGAAACTATTTTTCCTCCATCTCATTAAATAATCCGAGGTACTCCAGAGGTCAAAGCATTTCCGCATTAGCATTTATCATGGCCATACATTCACTACTCCTTCCACTTCAACTAGACCTGAGACTAGACAGTTTTTTCATTACTCAGCGGAGTGGAGTAATATCCGGAGAAAAATTACTTTCGACAGTGATAAGTATTTCGTACGATGAAGTTTTGTTGTACGGTTATATATTTGCATGGGTCCTTGCTTTTTGGACAAATAAAAAAATTATATTGGTCTAGGAGGTCCTCGACCTTTTCAGAAACTCACTAAGAAATAAGAAACCTCTAAATTACTTATTTGGACCTAATCAACTTTGAGGCGGGTTCCGGTTAATCTTGGTTCTATAAGAATCATATTTTGATTGCTTTTTGGAGTGCATTCACCTACCGGATTCTCTTTGTCATTTCTAGTGGATTTGAAGCATTAGAACCGTTCAATTAAATGCATCTTCATTCAACGACTACAGATTTTGCGTTGTATTAAATGCGGTTTACTTAATTTTCACAAAAAAATATCTTAATTTCGGGCAATTTTAAGTACTATCGAAATTAAAAACTGTGTCCACGTACGAATTTCTATTTGATCCAGTTTAAATTGTCCACATCACAAAACGTCACTGTTTATCTCGGTGCGAGCTATCCTGAACATAGTGCTCTTTTTCTTGAAGTCTTTAGATCGACACGCGTTTTCCCTAGCCTTGAGAGCGTTCCATTGTCTGAGCGCATCCTGACCCGCCATAACAGCTCTGACCCTGTCCTTCCGACTCTTTTGTCGTTCTATTTCCCTCAGTTTCTGTCTCCAGTTGTCGACCTTCTTCAAATTAATTTGCTTCGTCGCTTCGACGTAGGCATTACGGAGTTGGAGTTGTTTGGCTTGACATCGCGGATTTGTTTGGCTTTCTCGTTCCTTCAGGTCGGCCGAGATTGCATGGCTTAATTCTTTTTCTAGTTCTTTCATTTCGTCCTACAAAAATAATTTTTCGTGTGGGTCAATCAATATTAAATCCTTTTGAATCATGACCTTTCCCACATCCATTTCAAACTGCATGGGTCAAGGTCTTACGCTGTCTTCCACCCTCCGTTTAATTTGATCTCGGAACAATGACGAGAGATACGCTCGATAACTATTGAACTCATTTACGGAGCAGAGGACTTCATTACGATCATTGATTAGCCGTTGTTTCCTCAGCAGTTTAAGGACACTCGGATTACTAAAGTAGGACTTGCAATGAGGGTCATGCAAGGCGGAGTACTCCTTTAGCTCTATAACCTTCCGCTGCTGATTGTGAGGGTCGGAGAGGTCGAATTCTGGCTTAGTCCTGAGCAGGCTCTTACCGAGACGTCCCCTTGTGTAGTAAACTTCCCTCCTATTCTTTTCCATGAATATCGGGTAGACTACTACTTTCAGTTCGTGATTTGCCATTATTCCAAGCAAAAAAGTGGTTCGCTGGGAGATGAAACGAGGGTGTTCTTGTCAGTTCTTTTATCCTCTCCAATTGGTCCTGTACTGATATTCTGACGAATATACCGATAATCAAGTAATTTAAATGTATATTTTTCAATAAATCATAAAATAGTTCATTCAAAATATGCATTTACTTCAAGGATCCCTTCTTCAGTCTAGACCTGTAGGCCGGTGGAATGTCAGCTTCATAATTTGCTAGGATCTGTCTAAACCTTACTTGTGTCGGCGTAAGGCCATATTCTTCCTCCTCGCGTCCAAAATTCCAATCGTCCATGATAAATAGATTTACAAAATAAAATGCTTAAAAAATGGAGGCACACTTCCTAGTACAAAATTACGATACATACATACATGAATGCGTTACGCGTGCTCGTGTTTCCTCATTTGAATAAAAAAATCACAAAATCACTTTGTAGTCTATTTCCTCGATCAACAATACAAAAAAGGACGACATCCCCTCCACAACCTAAAATACACCCTGCCTATTATTTATTTCATATTATATTTCATTGTTCCCTCTACCATTGCACTTTTATTGCTTCTGTGGTACGATTTCAAAAGTGATTTGTCGTCACCATGAAGAAGGTGGTTTCCTATCAAGTAGAGCCTGGCAAAACGCAGGTATCACTTCACCCCAACCCGCCTCTACTTATTTCCTCGTGTACGCTTTCATTTTGTTCAAGGCTAAGGTCAGGGTCTTCACAGGAAATTAAATACTCGCCTCAACGGGAAGATGCACGACCACACCTGCTCATAACGCAGGTACCAGTTTTTATGCAAATAGTCAAATTGAATCACATATTCATTCATATTGACATAATAAAAAATTGCTGCAGTATCCTAGAACGCCCTCATATCCCACACGACGACGCGACGAGACGAATGCCCTCAATTAAAAAAACGATGAAAGAAAGACAGATGTCGGAGAACAAAGTAGGATAAGTTTATAATGCACACATGAAAATCCTCGCTGTTTTGTCCGTATATATGAATTCGGCTTTATTTATTGGTCCCCTTAAAAGACCGCATCTGATAAAGATGATATTTTTTTCTCCGAGGTTTGATTTACGCGCAAGACTAATTTACAACAATGACGGAGTTAAATGGAAATGAGATTGGATGGGATGAGAACACCGAGATGCTGTCATCATATTTACGTTTTAAAAATTGCTTCATCTTTCGGGAGAAACGGTAGAGTGGTGATATTGGTGTTGGTGTTCCTTACCTTTCCGAAATAATTGCAACTTTTCAATTCAGCGTAGCCCCAATTTGTCATGCATAATTTTTCGGATGATATGTAATCACCGGCAGCAGATGCATACCCTCACGAAAATAAGATAGAGTCTGATGTGAGCTCGGTCGGACGATGGCTTCAATGAAGAAATTTCAATTAAAGCACATGACATCACATGCTGAACTGCCGTGCATTAAAAAAATGCATGTAGTCACGCGCTGCAACTGTTTGCATTAGGGGAAAACATCTTCCATCCAGTTTATGCGGTGCAGTATGATTGATAGGATGGCGGATGCCGGGGATATCGATAAGAAAATCTGTTTTATTCCTAAATCCTAAGCCCTAAACGTTCCTAAGCCTTAAATGAGCTCAATAAAATACTGTCTATGGTAATAGTGGTAATACGAACATCTTCGTGATGTCTCAAAGTAAACTCATTTAGGAAAGCAAAGGGGCTTCAGAACTTACTCCGCGCCGAGACACTTGTTAAAGATGGCCTATATTCTGGTTCAGGTTGACCATTTGCCGAGCAGAAACGATCAAGATTTACAATAAAAGAGGATAATAACGTAAATCGTTCTCGAGTTATTAATTGATTGGCTGCGTAAATCGAGCGCAGTCAATCATTAACAAAAGTGTGTAATTTATCAAAAACGCCCTGGGTGCCGCTAAGCAGTTGAAAAGATACTACTACTATTCATCACCTCAGAAGCGATACCTCCTTCCCCCAATCAATTATCCACACAACAATACACTTCACTGTGCCTGATCCAATACATTGATAGCGAATAGGAGCAATAACGTTGAGCTGAAAACAACATTTATGATTGCTTGTAGTGGCTTGGCTTGGCTTGGCACACTTACTCCATTTACTCCATATTTTAGCAATTGACGTTTCTCGGAAAATTGCCAAAAAAGGGGAAAGATGAACGATAGGAATTAATAGCCCTTTGCAGTAGGTACCCATAATTTTGGACTTAAAATTTACTTCTAAACCGATTTTCAAAAAGCATAGACTTATTTTCCTTAATCGCATTTTGTACAGGAATTTTTCGAACCTTATTTTCACTCGTGGTGGGGAAGCCAAGCCAAGATGGTAAACTGATATGGGCTTACTAATACACGGTCTTCTAAAGTAGTCACAATTTTACGGGGATTTAGATTTATATGCATGATGCCATGAAGCAAATTACTATTTTGAATTTTAGAAATCCATTTCTTTTTTTGCGAATCATTTTTTTTACGTAATTCGCCAGCGCGGAAGCGACCTCACGCTTGCATATGGATTTTTAAAATATCATAGAGCTAAGATTTTATATTTGGGTCAAACGGACCTGATGTGCAGTAAAAAAAGGTAGCCCCTATAAATACAACAAATCAAATTAGAAGGCCGAGAAGTACACAAAAGAAATCGACTCCGAGGATTCTAAAGCATTTAACATTTTTAGAAAACTGGAGTGATGGTATGATACGGGCTCCGTTTTCAGTTTACCTGGCACCCACAATGGTAAGCGTAAGGGAAAGATGAGAATGTGGATTTTTGTGGGATTTCCCACGTAAATAAATAAATAAATTCTTTGATTGCTGAAAAATACAAAACCCCAATACAATGCATTCCATTATTTTCTTTGACCAAAAGGAAAGTAGGCTTGCGCTCAGCCCCGAAAAGTGCTTTCCCCCGGTCCCTTTGTTCCGGGTAAATGAAAACCACGTAAATTGCGAAATCATCGTCATCCTCACCATCACCATCATCATAATCATAATTGCATTACACACACGTAACTTAGCATAAGTTATGGTGGGGATGAGAGATTTTAATCTTATTTTTTTGTGCACATCTCTGGCGAGGAAAAATATACCGTTTCTTCACCACAGCCAGTGAATGCACATGGTTTTATGGGCATAAGGGACACCAAAAACACACATCCTACAAAAAAATATTCTGAAAATGGTCCAAGTTATTATTGCACTTTTAATATTTACACGTGTCCAATACCACACAGTAAGTAAGTAAGTGAGTGAGTGAGTTGGTTGATCCACTCACTCGGTGAGTTAGATTAAGCCCTTTTCATCGAAATATTTGAGACGCGCTTGCAGTTTTTCACAGTGATTATGACGTTTTAGTGGATGAAAAAGTGCATAATAAAATTTTTGTACTACTTTCTTGTGAAAGGAATAAGAAACTGAATAGGGAAAAGAAGTCATCATCACATCATGATGCATCGGATCGTCATATGCTTTCCTCTCATCGCTGCTCATATGCTCAGCGAAGAATTCATCCAAGAAAATTGTGTCATAGGAAAAAATCTTTTTCCTCTCTCATTATGGCAAATCATTTTCGGATACGTTTTCTGGGTTTTAGACCAGGTGTGGCATTTACTTTTATTAGAGAACATACATATTTCTTATGGGAGTTATGCATCACGTAGGATAAAATTATGGCGTCATTGGGTTTACACGCTGTAATATTATTAAGGTCTTAAAAGTTGCCGCATGTTCACAATTCGATGAATTCACAATCCACCTTGTCACAAGGCCTGAAGGACAGAGGATGGATAAAAAGGGAATAAATGTCAATCAGTCCCTATTGCAATGGATCTGTGAGATGCGATGTGCAATACCAGCATTTTTCCCGTCTTTTATACTGTCTATCCGTTTCAAAATCTCAGCCTGATTTAGATGGCAGTCAGAAAGGAGAAAATGAAATGACAGTGCAGTGCAATGCAGTGGTGATGATAAAAAGAGCTTGTCAATTAAGTAGGTGAAATACTGACTCGGATTCGGAAGTAAACCAAAAATATAATGATAAATCCGCTGTTGTGAAAATAAAAAATAAAGCTTGAATGACAGCGAAATCTTCTAAGATTAATTAGAAGTAGGTCTCGCAGATTGACGGTTTGGTGAATGACAATTAATTAGGTGGCTGCACATAGTCAGCTAACTTTCAATGATGAAATGGGGTTAAACATTAGTTTGAAGGAATGGAGCATTTTAAAATTTTTTCATGAATGAGTAAATTACTTATTTGAGCTGAGTAAATAAATACATGTATACAATACAACCCTTCGGAGCGTTTGTTTCACATTGCCCCAATCTGACCCATCAACGTTTGCAACGACTATTTCGGGTTTCAACTGTCAACAAGCAATTTAAATCACTGGGCTTTGCGTGGCAACTTCAGCGGCCGGACGACGACATCCAAGGAAAAATCAATAATATAATAAATTATTATCTGCGGCAATTTGAGCGTTGAATTGAAAGGAAAGGCCAAAGAAGCACTTCGATTATTGCATTTGAAATCTTGCAATGTAAACGTGAACTATATTAAAAATTAAGAATCAGGTGTAAGCAGATTTTATGAGCGAGGCATTTTTATCGAATTCACTCCCTGTCCTTCGTGGTAAGAAGTTTTAAGATGTCTCCTCAAGCCAATTCGAAGAAATGTGCTGAACGGATTAAATCCTGGTAAGTACTAAAATTATTGATCTCTGTTATATCTAAACCTCTGCTCTGTCTGGAAGAAGTAATACATAAGTAATATAAACTGCTAAATATCAAAAGGCGTAAAATATTTTTGTAGGAAAAACGATAAGTCTGATGCCGCCGGGAATTCAATTGGTCTGCATGATTTTCCAAGTACCAAATTCGACACGATATTGCTTTTCGCCATGATATTCGGTGTGTTGGGAGTTGTCTTTCAGGTAAGTAATTGATTAGATGGGAGTACAACTTCTGCGGGAGAAGTATCACAAAAGATTACATTTGTTTCTTCTTGATGCATAAGTAGATGAAAGGTTTGGCATGGCTGTCGATGCTTCTCACCGTCTCAAGTCTGGGACAATTCAGAGGCTCGGAAGACTTTCGCCAGATTGGGACAGGGTTTGTGTGAGTCAAAAATACTCAATACTATAACTTTTGACCTTGCTTTTATGAAATACTCAGATAAGGTGTTTTTTTAATCCTCAGGATCAGTATCAGCTCGGTGGTCATGCTGTACATGAAGGATCCTACTCCAATGGATTAAAAGGATATTTAAAAATGAAAACCGCATGGAGCTTATATATTGATAAATAGATTTTTCATTGTTTTAGGTACTTTTTTATGAAGACGTTAAGAAGCAAACTTATGACGATGTAAAAAATGCAATTGGTTTTAATGTGGAATAAAATATCGACGGGCACCGGTTACCAATATTAAACGCGCCGCTGGCCTGGGTGTAGTTTAACTACACTCAACACTGTGGTAATGTAGTTTAATTGGGTGTGTCCAAACTCATATCTCCAAATTTTTCAGATGAAAGCCTTTCCCGTTGGATTTATCAACGAACAATTTCTTTGCTCAGCTAAGTTAGGTTACATGCTTGGCTCTTTGCTCAGCTTAGGTTAGGTTAGGTTGGGTTACTTGCTTGGCTCTTTGCTCTGCTTAGGTTAGGTTGGGTTACTTGCTTGGCTCTTTGCTCGGCTTAGGTTAGGTTAGGTTGGGTTACGTGCTTGGCTCAGTTTGGGTTAAGTTAGGTTATCTGCTTGGTTAGGTTAGGTTAGGTTGGGTTAGAGTTACTTCCTTGGATTACCTTGAGTTAAACTTGAAAGGGGAGTTCTTACGTTGAGTTACAAGCTGAGACAAGCATGAAAAAGAGTAATTTGTCAAAAATGACCAAATATTGCCAAAAATTTCGCATAGTTTATTATGATTGATTTAGATAGCAAATAACCAAATTCGACTATTTAGTAGAGCCGATTGGCCAAAAACTTTGCGCAATCCGCTCGAAATGGCAAAAAATTACCAGCTTAATTCGTATAGATATTGATGCCTGTTTTTTCGCATTGGATATTATGGGTAAAAGCGAAGCTTTCATCCGAACCATTACTTTTGAATTTCTTTTTGGGAAAATGTAAGTGTTTTCTTGTCCAAACATTCACCTGCGCATTTTTCAGCTCGTGTAGTGATTCCTCAGGGAAAAACGTGCAACCATTCCGCATTCGATCCATGTCCTGTTGAGGTTGAGGAAGGTCTACTGAAAAGTGTTTCAACGTTTCAAGTAATATCTACTTACTCTCAGTAACTAAATCATTAGCTATACAGTCTTAAAGTGACAGACCAACTTATCTATGAGTCAACTCTTTTGACAAATGACTCTTTCATCGTCCCATGAGAACGTGTCATGCAGTGAAAAACTTTCAGTATTTTCAGAGTTCACACCTCGTCTTTGACAAGAAAACAACAGTAAAAGACATTATAAGAGGCTCAAATCCATTATCATTAAGTTACGTGATCTGATGTCAGACAAGAAAACAACAGTAAAAGACATTAAGAGGCTCAAATCCATTATCATTAACAAGTAAGTTGTAAGTTACGTGATCTGATGTCAAAGCGCGAAAAACGGTGCATTCCTCGAGGCTAAAAAGTCCATGGCAGGCAGAAAAAGGTCTTAATGCCAACGAGTCAAGTATGTATACTTGGCCGTATCCCGTATCGTTACATTTCAATTTCTAAATTGAAGTATTAGAATCATGAATCATTCCATCGCGTATGAAACATCATTGGATTTTACGGTTTATGCAATTCCTCGGTATTTTCCAACAATCGACAAATGTGCCAAAGCACCAGCGGAGCATCAGTTATTTGTACATCATTAAGTACTACCATTCGTTCTTCATTACTTACTGGCGCTAAGTACATATTTAATGCATGCGCCCCTCTGATCTTCTTCAACCGGTCCGAAACTAGAATTATGGTTCTATCGCATCGTTCAAAATGCCAGCCTAGTAATCTGACCATTAATATTCCCTTAATTAGCTATGGTTCCTCCATGACCGTTGTGCACTCCGTCATTTTCGCACCACGACAAAAACCATTCTCATTTTCACCACCACCACCTCTCTCTCTCCTCTCCTCATAATTACCGAGTATCACTTCAAGAGTAAATTGCGATTTCTACGATCATAACTCCATAAGATGGTGACAAAAAATGCACTTATTATTAAGAGTATCTATCTATCTCCCTTTGAAGATGATTACCTCATCTCCTCGTGCGTCAACTCAAGTGGACAAAATTACGCGAGGAAAAATTGACCGTTCCCTCCAAAAGCAATTTACATTGAGACTAAAACATCTATATTAATCTTGTTGTCTGTGGGAGATTAAACTAGAGCTAGAGCTTGCTTTTAATCTTTCTGATGCCTTAGATAATCTACTGCATCATTTGCAATCACAATCCGTGTCCGTGACACGTGAAAGAGGAACGGATGGGATAGGCATACGTGTAGTTGAAATCGTCCGAAATATTATCATCCCTATCAGGTTTGTTTTGTTTATTATGTCATCATCATTTATCATAATTCTAACTGTGCTAGAAATTAGCTAGGAGGAAAAAAATGAGATGATTAGGGTCTAAATAATGTTTGAAGAGTGATTATGATTACACACACACACAAGTATCGTTGAGCACAGTCGCGAAGAGGAGCAATTACAAAGCACCGCTATAACCCATGCGCGCTCGAATTTTTCATTTATGAAACCAATTTTCTCTCAAGTTGACTTTCTTGGCATCCGAATAATTTCTTGGACTTGGACAACTAAATTACTCCCAGAACCTGTGCTTTTTCTCACTGAAATGCCTTAACTTCTTTAGGGAATAGCTCTGAAGTGATCTCCTCATGTCCGAAATGAATGGGTTACCCACACGGGGAATATCTCTGATTTTTATGTAAATATGCCAGTGAGTAAGTAAGTAACAGGATTGATAATTTCAAAATTATTTTTAAGAGTATAATCATTCAAAAAAATTTAAAATGATGGGTGTTGGTAAACGCCGAACTGTACTTGTTCTCCACTTTTATAAAGTAAATATGATAGTTTAGTAGTAAAGTAACACTATGTACCTACCAAAATTCTAAATGCGAAATGATCACTTTGCAATGATAAATATATTTCTGGCTTCATTATTTATGGTGCCAACAATGGGAGGAGTGTAGCGCTTGCTCTAAAGTTATGAAAATTATGAATTACCATAATTTCTTGAGTGCACCCGCAACACGAAAAACTTTTGAAAAAATAGGGAATAGCATCACTATATCTAGTTCTAGTTCTAGAGCAAATAAACTTACACTTTTTTCATTACATTTTAATGTTTATAAAAAAAGCTCATGGGATTCCTCTTGTGTTAGTGGGTAGGAACGTGCTTTACGAAGTGAATAAAGTCCGTTTTTTGGCTTTACTTTTTTTGCTCGTTACTGTTAGAACGCTTCACCTGGTTTCAGCCTTAGTTAGTGCATGGTTCTTCTTCTTCCTCCTGAGAAAAAAAAAAACTGCAACTCCCCGATACGGATGTGGTAATCTGACTTTCGTTAAATACATATCATTTCTATTTTTAGAGGTTAAGATTCGAAACAAAGTTTCAAAATTATTACTATTATGATGGACTGACGTTGAACGAGTAGAAATGAAAATTGTAATCGCATTCAGTAGTTGGATTTTACATAATAGGAAGAAAAATATGAAAGGAATAGTGATCAAAGTTCTGTTGTTCTAGCATTATTCTAAGAGGGCGGTCGGTCGGTTGGCGGTGATATAAAATGAACAGTTTTTTTACATACAATAGAATGTATGAAGGGTTCCTATAAACCCCATAGTAAGTATGTATGAGAATTGGTCGAGTTTCGTAGGTGCGGAAAGAATAAATTAAAGTTGGTGGATGTATTCAGCGGAGAAAACGGACCAAGCAAATTAATTTCAATAATGATGAACAAGAACTTTTCTATCGGTAAAATGCTTATCTGTCTTAGAGATTTTAAATGATATGAGCAAAAGGAAGGAAAAAATTTAGGCGATCGCTAACACGATAAAATATAACAAAGTAAAATGTAAGTGTTTTCATGCGTCACGTTTACATTCCGTTCGGGTCAGGCTAACACGCGACCTATCTAGAAGTACATAGGTACTTAATCATACAGTTCGATTTGAGTAGAGCCCAGAAATTGAAATAATTTTTGGGATCTGAGTCAAACCCAAAGAATTTATTACAACAACAAAAAATTAGATTGTATGTGGTGAGGTTGACACATGATTTGATTTTCAACATTTCGACAATGTTTCATGATGTACGATTATTATTATTATTGACTTTAACTCGAAGTTTGCAAAAGTGAAATCACAAATATCAGATTTTTTCATACTTTTACTACATTTAGAATTTAATTGAAATGAACGTACATTCAAATGGTGATTGAACCTATTTCTTAATTAATTATTATATCATTAGCATCTTAAAGTAACCTATATTGTCATTAACGAATGTCATTTTTCACTAGTACACTTACTCGTATCAAGTTCTGTAATCGACGAGTGCACCGCTAGGAAGTTCCGGTAGTCTTTGCAGTCCTCACTCAAGACGAAAGCTTTTGCAGATGAAAACTCCAGAATGGCATAGGCAAACTCCCTCAATTTCCTCACAGCCTCTTTGTGACCGGGACTTCTCTTCGAACTGCTAGCATATCTCCCTTTGACGAAGAGCTTGTTTGCAAGGTAGTGCAACCAAAACACATTCGATTTCGGAGAGAAATGCTCCCACGCATTCCTGTTGTGGTCGCGCATCATTCGATAGATATCAAACTGGTGATCCCCCGTCCCCAAGAATTGTTCTTCATCATCCCCTAAATCCAAAAATACACTCTTGCCGGAAGAGGGCTGCGTGATTCTTGAAACGGTGAAATCAATCACGACTGCCTTGATTCCAGTAGCTGGGACGAGGAACGTGTTCCCATTCATGATGTAGCTAACGTTCGGATCATCAAACTTTTCCACGAGGATATTTCCCCCTATTAAAAATACGCATGGAATGAATATTTCACTTGGCTTTCATAATGTTAGAATTTAATTTCACTTCGATTTTTACAGTGAAGATCTCTGTGCTCGAATTCTAGAGCCGTTTCACCCACGGCTAGAGTGTGGGCCACCTGCAATACGATTGAGAGGGTTTGGCACGCATCATCAAAGTTCAAGGACTCAATGTCTTGGCCTGCAAACTCAAACTCGAGAACCATGTAAAGCTGCTCCGGAGGAAAATCATGGCTTGTCATTGTCAGACTCTGCACAAAGAAGCAATCAGAAATACGTGGCGTAAATATGTGTCTTTGAAGTGAAATATAGTACTAAAAGTCATTATAAAACTAACTACTAGAGCACTTACCATACTTTTCATGAAAAATTTCCCATGATTTCACCAAATTCGCTGGGTACTTTCCTTTCGCAATTCGAGCATTTTTCATGAAGACAAAACCATCCGTGCAGCAGTCATTTAATCCATGTCGCAATTTGCTTAAATTCTCTAGAGACACGCATAAAATTACATTTAAACCATTATCTATAGGAGATGTTAATGTTCCATCAAAAATTAAGCACTACTACTACTCAAACTTACTGCGACACAATAATTTCAGGCAGCACTTCCCCAAATCGCTTCTGCCTTTCACCATTCACAATCATGTTCCCTTCAATGGCCACAAGTTTGTATACCCATGAGGACTGATTGAAGAAGCGAAAAGTTCCGGAATACACTTCTCCATAAACTCCTTCGCCAATTTTCTCCAAGTCTTTGACTCCGTTGAAGATGGAATCGATGGGAATAGGACCACATTGCCCACAGGCTCTCAGAATGGCTTCATAGTGGTTCCCACTTCCTGTCTCATCCTCCCCCAAGTTGTTGTCCACCTGGAGAAGTTGGGGTTCCACTTGACTTTTCAGGCAGTAAAGTGCGATTGGCTGGTAGATGCTATCCATTGATGACTCCGGAAGTCGCAGAAGTCGTTGACGCAACGTCGCCACCATTTGACTGGCAGTCTCAAAGGGCGATCTCATGAATGGGTGACTGCATCGCGTGGAACGTCTAGAGGAAGCTGATGGCAACTGGACATCCTCAGCCTGTCCAGACTGAATCGCTGTCATGCACCGCGCAGGTTCCGCTTCATGGAAAGATGCTGGTTCGTTTTGAATCTCTCTCTCCTTCGCTGATTGAGGGCGTATCATCATGTCCCCGTTTTCTTGATCGGATTGTATCTCTTATTAGTCAACCAAGGGACCATGTAGAACGTTGTCTGTGTCTGTGCTTTAGGCAAAGGCCAGTGATTATTATTACAAAACCTGAGTCCCTTATCGATCTACTATTTATCCAGAATTTTTTTAGACAAGCCAGAAAGCCAAAAAAATACACTACCAAGATTACTAAGGAGCAGCAAAACAGATGAATAAATGAAACCAAAATAAGACTATTTATCATTCTACGCGACAAAATTCCTGTGAGTTGTCACAACGCAACGTCCCAAGCCTAAATCAAATATCATTTATAGCTACCCAGTCAAATAAACGACGCGACATCGCTCATTCCAATTCCAGAATTTTGTTCGCTTCTCAATTTCCAATTCAAATCCGAAAAGATTGGTTGAACTTGGACCACCCATATAGTTATCCAAAATCGGCCAGAGTGAACAAAGAATTCCACAGCAGCAGCGGCGCGGCGACATCACAGCATTTGCCATCTACCATCAAAGTTGTAAACTTGTTCATCACATCTCACTTCCTCATTTGAATGCCCTATCTAAAAAAAGTGACGGGGAATTTGTGAGCGCTACCATCCGCCTCTGTTCGTCTCATCGCCGTTCACTAGAACGTGCCAGGAGGACCTCATTGAAAGCTCACCGTAACCTTTGAGTGTAAAATGAGAACACTGAAACTGAAATTCATAATAATATCCATCTGTAAAACTTCCTATTTAGTACGGCATTATTTAGTTTTAGTTTAGTTCGACGACTCTACTCAACTTGCTACATTTCTATGTTTTAGGAATGGTATAGATGGGATAGGCTTGATGTGAGTAAAAATCTTTTCTTCATATGCGCAAGTTAGAGCTAGATGAGTGAGAGGTATTTCGGCTTTGCTCTTATGAGATGGACGAGTGAATGGTAGTATAGTATTATTGCATTCATTTTTTGAGTGGTGGTGGTAAAAATGTGAATGGACTTGAGTAGTGGTAGTGGCAGACAGGCTAGACTAGACACAGAGGCAGGCTGGCAGGATAAAAACGAGAAAAACTATTATTACAGGAACAATTAACATTTTACAATTTAGGTCTTCCCAATCCGAATAGGTGAAAGATCTATTTAGATAGAAGTTTCAGAGAAAAAAAAATCGAGCCAAATAGCTGTTCATATGCTATTTGAGACAAAAAAAACTTTTTTCATTGTTGATATTAGTCAGTCAGTTCGCTGATCATCAGCATCATCATCGGTCTGTCCTAAAAGATCACTATCATCATCCTCGTCATCTTCACAATATTTTGCACTGATTTTTACGAGATTTTTATATTTCAAAATAAAAAACCCCATAATTTTTGGAGAGGATTTAGTATCATTTTTTTGAAGTTCGGAAAGGAAAATAATTAGATTGGATTTCATAAGAAGTCAGAGGGGACGTTGAAGGGGGAGGCATTAAATATTATTATTTTATTGCTATCTTCGGCTAACAGAAAGGCTTAAGTTCGCTGATCATCAGCATCATCATCGGTCTGTCCTAAAAGATCACTATCATCATCCTCGTCATCTTCACAATATTTTGCACTGATTTTTACGAGATTTTTATATTTCAAAAGAAAACCCCATAATTTTTCGAGAGGATTTAGTATCATTTTTTTTGAAGTTCGGAAAGGAAAATAATAAATTAGGTTGGATTACATAAGAAGTCAGAGGGGACGTTGAAGGGGGAGGCATTAAATATTATTATTTTATTGCTATCTTCGGCTAACAGAAAGGCTTAAAGGACAAAATGACTACTACTACGGAGAACAACGTTTCGATAGACCAGGCTGGGGATAGAGATAGTCAAGAGTTGGAGGCGTCGCAGAAACATATACTTCAAAACCAGTGGACCTTTTGGTATTTCGAGAACAATAAGGATAAGAGCTGGGAGGACAATCTGAGAGTTGTCAGCCTATTGGGAACCGGGCTGGAGGAAGATGGCTTATTAGTTTCGATAAGAGGCAAAGACACATGTTAGATAACCAGTGGTTGGAAGTGGTAAGTACTTACGCATTTATACCTACGTATATCACATTATAGTATGGAGTTGATGAAGTGCGTGAAAGAAAATGAAAGTGAAAATGCATGCTATTTATTATAGCCTTTGTCCTTGTGAAATAGTAACATGAAGTACTATATAGTCCTACTGTCTGTACTATCATTAGATACGTATTGCGTGATATGAAATCGTAGCATATTGCGTTAAACATAACGATTTAAATGACATATGCTTGTTTTTTTCACAGCTCCTGTGTCTTATTGGGGAAGCGTTTGATGATGACGGCGACGATATATGTGGGGTCGTGGTAGACATCCGTGGTAAATTGGACAAAATCTCAATTTGGACTGCAGATTGCAAAAATAGAGATCGAATTATCAACATAGGGTAAGTTCATTTAAATCAAAGGTTTTACGACTTTTTGGCTCGTTTTTTTCTTCAGTGATTTGTTAAGCATCGCTTGATTTTTCATGGCCGTTTGAGCACAGGAAAGAATATTAATAATAATAATAACAGATTGTTAATAAGGAATGTTCGTTTTTTACTATGATTGGTTTTTTGTTGTAGAAAACACTAAACCGATAGCATGTAAATGTGATGCTTGCAAAGAACATGAATGTTCGTATTTCGTATTAAGAATCAATGACAGGACAATACACGGATTCTTTTCTTTTCAACTTTACTATCTCTAGAATGGTACTTAATAACAGCATGACATTTTCGCAGTATAGAGTGTGCACGTTCCTTGCATTTCTTTTGTAGTAGTACTCTTGTTGAAGGAGACTTCTCAAGGATGAATGATTATTCACGCTTTACGACTACCAAACCAAGTGAAGGAATGCAAGTAGTAATATACCTAATTGCAAGCCTGTTAGTACTTTTTTCAAGCCTATTGGTTTGGTAAGATAGTTCAAGCGCCAGTCCGTCATTAGTGGAACTTGTGATTGAGAATAGGTTAACTTTAGGAAATAGATTAAATGGTATTGATTGGTACAGTAGCCTTTATGATACTATTATGTATTCCATATTCCTAGTTCTTGGAACTTGAACTTTATCATCCAGCTACTGTGGATTCGGCTCAAGTAGTCCGAATGGGAAAAACCTGTAGCTTTTGTCTAGAATGGCTCTTGTTGACGTATGTAAATTATCATGCGAGCGTATAATCAAATAGAGCTTAAAATAGCTTGCGGCATAAGAAAGAAGGAAGAAGACTTAAGAAAAATAGTTCCCGTTAATGAGTTTGAAGAATGAGCCCAAGTCAAATATCCCGCATGATTGCAGTTTATAAAATACCGTTTTTAGTTGCAAAGGCATAAGTTAATTTGTTTTTTGTCATTTATCTTTCCAGGCGTGTAGTAAAAGAGCGACTTGGTTTGGGAAATATGTCAATGGTATATGAAAGTCATGCGGATACTTCCTCAAAGAACTCATCAGCAGCTAAGCATCTATTTACTCTATAATATTACGAAGTCTTCGGACATCTTTTTCAGCCCAAATGTCTTCCTCCAAACTGGTTGAGAACGAGAGGAAACGTCTAATAATAATAAACTACAAGTCTACAGAAGTCCAATACCCCGTGAACAAGATACATTCTCACTGGAATGCATGCGAGAAATTCTTGTATTTATTACAATAATTAAATAATCTTCAAACAAAATTCGATTCAATACTTTTTCGTATCGATTTCCGTATTGCCATTACAATGAAATGCAAGGAACGTGCACACTCTATACTGTGAAAATACATGCTATTTATTATAGCCTTTGTCCTTGTGAAATAGTAA
>JAHZNH010000166.1:0-15079 GCA_027744355.1 Tyrannoseira gladiata
ACTCTTTCCAGAATAATCGCGTTTTCTCCCGTTGTATATGCATCTATATAACGTGACTGATTTCCATTCCGGGTAATTTCCACTGCTTCCACGATGGGAAAGTCAAGTCGGGGAATAGGCCAGTCCAACATTTTCCTTTGGCCGAACGCCGGTCCCAGTCCAAGCTCAACCAGAGTGTCATGACATGTCAGAATAAATAAAGCAACCAAGCTGACTTCAACTTTGACTGACCAATGGCAACCGGGTAGTGAAATTATTCCAGATATGGAATAATATTCTGGACGGATACATTTCATATCAGGAGAAACCGGTATATCTCTTAATGGCTTTCCCTAGAAAAAAACATTTTTCCTCCACCAAAAAAAAATTAGGCAGGCGGGTAGGCAGGCATGCATGTCCTTCCCCGAAAGTAAGTATTTTTTCCCCATCTATAAAAAACAGATTACTTTTTTTTACTTTCTGGGAATTGGAATTTTTCCATGTGAGTATGCTAGCTTTCTCGGTTGGTCTCCGTCCAGGCAGCTCCTTAAGGATTATTTTTATATTATTCTCTATGCCCACGTTTTTTTTCCTCTGGAAGACAGCAAATTAAATAAAATATATTGCGAATGCATGGCTAAACACGTGCTCGTATTCCTTCCCCTTTAATGTTCTTCTTTTTATGGCGTGCCATATCCCACTTTTACCCCCTTTTCCCTATCATTCCTCCTCCGTGGGGTATAGCGGTGCATGAGTCATTATTGCAATGACTATTTTCATACCTTTCTGCTCTTACCACTACCGTATCCCATCGAATCGAATCGCATCGCACCGCACCGCTTACTCCACTCACTCACGCAGAAAACCTTGTGCCAAAACCTACATACAATTTTAATGTCCATCCACGAAACCGGAGGAATTTCCTATTCATCTCCTGCATGCATGCCTACTCGTTCTTTTGCATCATTATTATGTCCGGCAGTCATGATACCCAGCAGATTTTCTCCGGAACGGAGCACCACCACCAGGAAAATTAAGGAGGCATTATATTCCACAATAAAATGAGTAAAGTGATATTATCCAAGAGAGAGAGTGGATTAGAAAAAGGGGAATGTGACTCCCCCAAACTCCTTCAACTTCCCGTGGTGCTTATCAAAGCATATCAAATAGGATAAGTATCTTTTTTCTTCGAGGAGGAAGGAAAGCGAGTGGAATCAATATTTCAAGGAGAAATTACACCGATAAATTTACATATTACGCGATACGACCCCTCTCCTCCTCCTACAAGCCACCACTCTAGTACCAGGAGGGCAAAAACTTGAATGTCAAAACAAGAGCGTTTTACTGCTACCGGCATGCAAACTCAAACTCTATCTCCGTTAAAGTTCGCCCTTTTTAACTCCACTCATGCACGCAAAGGACACGACACAGTCGAAACAAAAACCGCCGGAATAATGAGTGCTCCATTTTTAATCTTGGGGTACTGGAGTGGGAAAGAGGGAGAGAAGGAGACGGGGGAGACCTCAGTCCCTCCATCCACCCATTTCACTCCATTCCAGTCCAGTCCTTTTTTTTCGAAAGCTCCCTTCCCCAACATCGCCACCACCGCCAGCATCAGCATCAGCAAAGTCCAGCCATGCATCCTCCACCTCAAAAACCGCATTCAACGTGATGTGATCATGTTGTAAAAGGAAGAGCAAACACTAAAGGAAAAAAAGGAGTTTTTTGGATGGTTCCTTGGTTCAGTTGAGTGAGGCGAGTGATGTGAGCCAATGTGAGGGAAACAATATCACTACTACATCACATTGCCGATTAAGCCCGCTGAAAAAAAGCGCAATAACTCATATGGAATGAATGTGCGCCCCAGCCTAGAATCCCTTCCATAATCGTGCATTCCGCCGGTGATATGGGGGCTTGTAGAACAAGAGAAAGTCGGGAGGAAGATGAAAGAGGCTTTTAATATGCAATTCGATTACAATAATAATGTAACATAATACAACCGCACCGCACCAGTGCGGATGGAGAGTGAGTGAGTACTTAAGTGAGCAAACACGTTTTTATATCTATTCGCTCCAATAGATATATAAATATTTGTCCTGATAGGATTACAAAGACGGAGGTCGGAGGAATGCAAATTTTTTTTCACATGTGCCCTCACATCCACATTCACCCGCTTCCCATTCACAACTCACATGTTTGCCAACGTACTAAACCGCCCGACCGACCGATTGAGCTATAAGTTGAGTTGTCTGGTTATGCATGGTGCACTCCAGCACGATAGTCAGGCAGGAAGAATTGGAGTTTTTTTACGCTTCACCTTCGAACACTTCACTTCGAATCATTCATCTTTGAAATGACTTGACTCGTGCTACACTCGACTTCTTGCTTCTGGTTTTCTCCCAACCGCCGTCTTGTCCTTGTCGCTTTATCCAAATTTAACGAAGGAATAATAATGGTACATTATGTAGAACAAAGGAGATGGCAAATGCGGAAAAAATGTCGTGGATTTCGGAGGATTTTAAACGCAAATCCTTGGAGAAAATTGGTTCAGTTCAGTTCAGCTCAGCTCAACCCCAATCCCAAATCCGAAAATGGGCCTCGCATCACACACCATGCCACGCCACGCCATGCGAAAAGCTTGTGTTCATGTATTATGATTTTGATGTATTCCTTGTGTACATAAAAAATCCAATAGTACTAGATACATACGACTTGTTCCATTCCTATTTTGGATCTTAAGTTATGATCCCCCAAGTTGCGGGGAGGACTGCGCCTGATGTTCCGTGACCGATTAGGTACTACATACTTAGACCTCTACCGCACTCTGAAATATTGCTCATGTTCAGCTCGGCTCAACCCCAATCCCAAATCCGAAAATGGGGCTCGCATCACACACCATGCCACGCCACGCCACGCCATGCGAAAAGCTTGTGTTCATGTATTATGATTTTGATGTATTCCTTGTGTACATAAAAAATCCAATAGTACTAGATACATACTACTTGTTCCATTCCTCGCGGATGCCATTCATTCCGCTATGCGAAATCACATTTGGATTTTGAAGCAAGAAATCACGTTCCCCAAACTCTGGGTAACCCCCAGGAAAAAAATATAAGTACTCATATCGCAATATAAGTACTGTGGAGCATACTCATATCGCATCGCCTTGTGATTTCCCCATTACTGAACATGAGCAATATTTCAGAGTGCGGTAGAGGTCTAAGTATGTAGTACCTAATCGGTCACGGAACATCAGGCGCAGTCCTCCCCGCAACTTGGGGGATCATAACTTAAGATCCAAAAATAATATTTTATTCTCTGGAGAAACTGAGAAAATGGAAGAAGAATTGCTTTCCGGAGGTCGAGAAGTCAAGTCTTGGAAAATTTCCTAACAAATGTAATATTTTCCCCACTCTTGTTCTTCTTCCATCCATTTTTGCCCTTTTTCCCTAAAACAAAAAAAAACCGTACCATAAGTATGAAGACATCACATCCACATCCACATCTCCCCCCCACAAAATATGGGAGAATTTGTTCAAGAGGAAGTGGAACTCACCACCACCGTCGAGTGTAATACTACTTCTCCGTAATGCTGATTTTCATCGGAATAATTCAACTTTTCTAATTTTACTTTTTTTCATATTTTATATTCCACATGAGGGAACACGTGTCCGTTAGGACATGTTCGCTCGCGATACATAAGATTCTCAGAGTCTCGAGTCAAACCCAAAAGCCATACTTTTGGTACTGAAGCGCAGCCAGCCAATCGCAATTTTCATTTTCAACTTCCCCTACTTTATTCCTAGACTCGAGCTATATGCAATGCAATCTTTCCCAAAAGATTTTCTTACCTTCCCTTCCCTGCTTTGCGAATCACTAGTAAGTATATCGCGAGCTCATGTTCATAATGCCATTTTACTCCCCATCATAACTATTTATTCGCCATTCTTCCCCCGAAAAAAATGAATGGGGAAAGCGTTTCGCTCGCACTAAAAGGCCCACGACCAACTTCTCCTCAATCCAATTTTCTATTCTTTTTTCACGACTACATCGTATCATACCACTTGAATAATTCCGATTACGTGATTGTGATAACGATAACATAAAAATACGGTAGCCAAGAAAGCCCATTCTCCAATTCTATTCTTCTTCTCCTCATGCTCACTCAGCTCCGTATAATGATGATGGAGACTAAGGTGATGTGATGTGATGACGATGGTATGACCACATTACATTTTCTTCCTTTCTTCATGATCATATCGCAATCCTCGTGTATCATCATATCATCATCATCATCATCATCATCATTGCGATGAAAGATAACAACGTCCTAATTCCCCCGAATAAAGAGGATCATGATCATAACAGGAGCTACGGGGAGAAAAAAAGGATTTCGTCCTAGTGGAAAAAAGAAACCAAGCAGACGATGACGATAATAAAAAAATGACGGAATCGTGTAGTACTAGTACTGCACCAGCGATTTGAAGGAGGAAGAACTCACTCACTCACTCACCCAACGCAGATAAAATTGGCTTAGCTTTAGCTTGTATCAGGTTTAGGTTAATGCTACATCGAAAGGGAAATTTCTTGGCTCACTCCTTACTATGTATTCTTGTTCAGCCCTCCTGTTTTTCTTGTCGCAATCAGAGTTTTTCACGTTGTTTTTCAGGTCAGTAGCGACGTCTAATAGGGGAACTGAGAAAAGGTCATTATGTTACTGTAGGCAGGAGCACTCCGTCAAAAAATACAGGATAATAATAAAAAAACTAGGAATAGGAATAAGTATTTAATGTAATGGGAATGAATATCACGCACAAAAATATTCTTGAGGATCCATAATCCTAATCCATAAACTTAGTTTTCCTCTTGGAGATCATAATGGGTTTTTTCTCCCGATTGACCTGGATTAGAACTGTATTGTGCTTGGGGAGCGATAAGGAAAACCAGCAAGTTTGAGTTGGAGCATAGTATTCCAGGGAAAAAAATAATTAGAGTTAAATGATGCCCTCGGTCACTCAACGTTTGTTGCTCTCCCTAGACTCACCGGTTTTGGGCGACTCTTTTTTTTACGATGGAGGTAAAGTATAAGTCGATTGGCCTACCGGGTAGTTATAATGGTCGACCAGCGAGATAAGACATTTCCATCTCTGGAGAAATCTCTTCACATTAGATTTAGATTGCTACATAATCCTAATCCATAAACTTAGTTTTCCTCTTGGAGATTATAATGGTTTTTTTTTCTCCCGATTGACCTGGATTAGAACTGTATTGTGCTTGGGGAGCGATAAGGAAAACCAGCAAGTTTGAGTTGGAGTATAGTATTCCAGGGAAAAAATAATTAGAGTTAAATGATGCCCTCGGTCACTCAACGTTTGTTGCTCTCCCTAGACTCCCCGGTTTTGGGCGACTCTTTTTTACGATGGAGGTAAAGTATAAGTCGATTGGCCTACCGGGTAGTTATAATGGCGACCAGCGAGATAAGACATCCATCTCTGGAGAAATCTCTTCACATTAGATTTAGATTGCTCCAGCATGCCATTCCATGGCATGAGTCATGACCTGGTTCGGTCGGTTCCTCAAGGAGGAGAAAAAACTTGCGTGTGTGCTAACAGCCCCCATAATACTTGACTTTAGTTCTTCGAGCATAAATACTCACTCACTCGCTCACTCATTTGGCCTGGTTCTGGATAAGGGAAAACTAAAAAAACTTCTTATCAGCGACTACCCCAGACCAGAGGAAACTGCTGGTGGACTCGGACTACCGGGCTAGATTTTTTTTTCTGGGGAACACGCAGCAAATAGAATAGTTTTTGACAGTGATTTTTGCGTGATGTTATGCCACTTGATACATCGTCAATGTACTAGGAGTAGGAGTAGTAGTAATGATCATCGCATCACGATCACATGCCTCCACCTCCGCGAGCCTCCACTCCACTCTCCTTCTCCATTCGCAAAAAAATAACATGAAACAAAAATGTGCATTACCGTTCCATTAAACTAATACGAGCTAAAAGCTTTTTCTGCTAAGTTCACAGATACCATAGGCAGAGGACCACGACGGAACTTTTTTTCCTGGGAGGAATGGGGGTAACGAAGAAAAACTTACTTTATTCTCCGTCAATGAGACATTTTTAAGACTTGCCTTCCATCCCAATACTATTAGAGATGAAATACTCCAGTGAGCTGGACCAGGGGTTCGGAGGAGTACATAAAAGTCAAGTCAGTAAGTCAAAAAATGGAATGGCAGAAGAAGTAGAAGTCGAGTCGACCTGGCTTGGCTTGGCTTGACTTAAGTTAACTTCTTGGCTCGCTAAAAAACTTACACACATTCTTTTTTTTGGAAGAAACCATGCGTTCCGGTTGGGTGCACCGAGAATTCTCTTGAAAATGGAGACTTTTTTTCCTGGAATGTCTTACTCCCCCTTTAGTAGTGAGGGATCGGATGGAGTGATGCCATTGCCATATCATCCAATTCCTCCTCCTCTTCAACTTCCTCCTGACGTACGACTACTGCATTGCAATTTTTCACCCCAATTTCGAGTCATTGCGGTACTATAGTACTCCCAGGAAAGTCTTACTAGTTCAGAGGTACATTCCTCCTCCTCCTCCTTTCCCTCCAACCCATGTGTGTTTGTGATGGCGTGCATTCGAGTTGGAAGTGTGATAGATGGACACACTAAAGAAATATATCTCTGCGTGTTCCAAGTCGTAAACTAGGGAAAAATAAGAAGAAGCTAGGAGTTCAGTCCTAGGCCTACATCCAAAAGATCACAAAACATCCACGACCACCCCGCCCGTGCGGAACACACACCACCGCACCGAGATCGAGCAAAAGAGGAGAGAAAAGTGGGATTTATTGCTTTCTTTTTACATCTCCAATTTTTTCAAAAAAGAAATGTTATGTTGTGCATGCATCACACCACACCAACCAAACCAGTACAACATTTTCAGATCTTTTTTTTGCGAGCGGAAGAAGAAAAAGAATACAAGTACGAGTGAAGTGAAGAACCAACTACTAACCAGGCAGCCTTCCTCCCTCCCACTCGCGAATGTTGAGTTGAGTTGAATGAAGGAAGGCTTCGGAGGAAAAACACCGGACGGATGATTGCCCTATATTTACAACGCATTTATTCTTTCCCTTTCCTTTTCGGATGCCACTACCAAGCCAAGACCACGCCACGCCACGCCAACGCCATGCCATGAAGAAGAAGAAGAACAACAACATTTCTCCTTTTTTTTCTCCGAGTCGGACGAAGTGGATTGCTTGCATGTGAGAGGAAACAAAACACGGAATATTTTTTTGATATTTCTACTTTCTTTTTAAAAGCGATCTAGTCTATCTCTTCCTCTTGTTTTTTTCCGATGGATAGATGGGTAGATAGATGGATGGGATGCATGCTCGACCATCCTCCGCATCCCAAGTAGGAGTCCACAAGACGTGCTGGTCTCGACAATCGAATCGAATCGAAGAAGAACAATTTGCGCAAGAAGGACAAACTCAAACTCACTCACTCACTTTACTTTGGGAAACCCAGAGGACAGGAGAATGAGGCATGGCTTCACAATGACGTGGGTTTTGCTCAGTAGGTACCACTCACTCACTCACTCAGTCACTTTACTTCGCTGATGTTGATGCGGGGATGATGCTATCCCGTATTCAAAATAGAGCCTTTAAAAATCAGGCACGTTTCCTGAGAAAAACGCTCGAAAAGTTCCCAGCCTGGTCGAGTCAAGCCAAGCCAACACAGAATTAGATGAGCAATGGTGGTGAAGTGGAGTGTGTGTGTATGCAGCATTGCACTGCAGTCATGCATGCTAGATTTCCCCATTTCCCCAGAAGACAAGCCAACCCAGCCCCTGCATGCCCTGGTAAAAAAGAACGAAGACTATCTTTTTTTGTTCGAGTAGAAGCTGACTAGCTCCTTCCCATTTTTTTGCTTGTTGTCAGTCAACCACGAAATGTGTAAATATGATCCCATCACCAACCAAACCAGCATCACATCCCATCACTTTTTTTTGCAAATCTCTTCTCAAAAACGAGAGTGGAATGGAATGGAACGGGATGGAGGCAGTCAAAGTCAAGTCAGCGCTCAAATTTGTAGCATAATGTTTAGTTTGAAGCCCCACCGCTGAGTAGATTTTCTAGAAAGAATGAGCCTTAATTGACATTATCATTTTTGCGCAGTCATAGTCAGAGTCATCTCCGTTGTCGGAAAAATACTCTGGTTTTTTTGGATGATCCTATGCAAATCAGCAATTTGAGACGTATTTTCCCTTGGAAAACAATTTATTGTTACCATTATGTATAATTTTTATTTTTTATCCCCCGCAATCGAATGACGTGGGTTCCCTCCTACTTAGAACGAGTTCAAAGTGCCAATGGAAAATTTTCTCCCAGGGTGTCATTCCACATTTAAGTTGCAAGTTGGGATAGGTTACAATTTGCATTGGCATGCAGCAGCGGGATGATGATTCCTTCTACTCCCACACTTTTGGCTTGGCATCCCTCCCAAGTTTACTCTGTTCTGACGGAAATAACAAGTCAAGTCGAACACATCACAAATAAAAAACAAGATTCCAACTTGGGGATGTGAAAAAAGGATGTGATGTGATGCGATGTGTTGGGATGATTCCTCACTTCTTTGGAACTCCAATCCTCCTCAAATAAAACACGAAAAATACTTATGGTCCTACTTACTGAGCGAAACACTAAGAATGGGATTGGGGAAGGGCAAGGAGGAAGAAATCCTCCATTTCCGCGATGAATCAATTGGTTGAGTGAGCACCGTTTTTCTTTACAATTTCTCCACTCCACTCCACTAGATCGAGAATCGAGATCGCGAGCTTCTCAACCATACTAACTCAGATGAAAGTCGAGACAGAAAAAAAATTGTGGCGAAAAATAAAAATTGCAAGCGATATTATTGATGATATTGGTTTGGCTGGGAAGAACTCATGACGATGATGATGATCAGGATGAGGATGACAATGTTGAATGATGATCATTTTGATGATATGATGCTCCTAAGTGGGGAATTTGCCTCAATTCACATGTATATTTTTTCAATTTATATGCATTTCCACAATAAGGGCGCACTAAAGGGGAAGGATGAGATGATCATTTTTTTGCAACTGAAAGGGTCTCCTCAAAAGCAATCTAAAATCTCGGACGAGTCACATCCCTGCATAAAAAGCACTAGCATCCTCCAACAATATGATGGAATGTGATATATGATGATGATAAGATGGGATGTCAAGTGGGTGAATTGAATAGGTAGAATAGACCTCAAAAGTGCGATTCTATTAAGAAGGATGGGAAAAGCTCTCGGAACATTTTTTTCCAGCCTTTCAAGTCCTTTCCCTTTCCAAACCACTTGAACTAAAAACCCCGACCCGTCAAAAAAAATCCTTGGCAAATAAATGTGGACATGCCATGCTTGATCGGGATTTTCCGCAGCCGAAGCCGAAGTGAATTCAATATTTCATGCCAATCCAATCCTGATCCCGATTTCCCAATCGAACCGAACCAGTGGAAGTGGCAGCTCCACAGCCATTTTGTCAATCACATCACAACACATCATCCCCATTTCCAGGAACTTTTAGCGCTTCAAAATCATGCAAATGTAGGTGGTGATGATGATGGCGCCTTCAAACTTCCATTTTCAATTTTTTACCATTCTGAGTATTCTAAAAGCGCTTCAAAGTCGTGAAGTCGGCTTCTGTGGAAAGAAAAAATAACCGAAAATGTTCTCCCTTTTTCATTCTCCCCATTCACCGAGAAAATTCCTGTTTAAGATGAAATAAAAGAAATTAATTTCCTCCCGTTTTGCACTTCTCGCAAAAACTCCTTTTATTTTATTGTTCGTCTTCCCAGAAATAACTAGAAACACTTAAAAAACTTTTTCCACAGCCGAAAATATGAAACTGAATTTATCTCTCTCTCTTTCTCTTTCCTTCTTCTTGGGAGGGTGAATGGGAGTGAAAAGGGCCCTTTCCCAAAAAAAGAGCAGTCTGAGAGGGTTACCTACTCCCTCATAAAGTGTACTTACAAGAGCAATCTTCCACGGACCTCCTCGATCCAATCCATTCCCAGGCTCCAGATCCACGTATCATATCATTTTTATGCAAACCACCTCGAACATAAAGAGCGACAAGGTATGAATGCATTTTGCAAACGACTCCCACTAAAAGCAAAACATCATTCCATAAAAAAGGCAAAAAAAAACTTTTTTTTCTATTTCATTTTTGCAATCTGGCCGGGTACGATCTACTAGAGACCGACCCTCCCTCCTTTTCTATTTTTCAGTGGTTTCATGCCCCGCAGGAGAATGATACAAAAATAGCACACTCCCAGCTCACCTCCTCCTCCTTTGCATGCTCCTCATCTCATTCCCCTCCTGGAGGAGAGNGGCCGGGTACGATCTACTAGAGACCGACCCTCCCTCCTTTTCTATTTTTCAGTGGTTTCATGCCCCGCAGGAGAATGATACAAAAATAGCACACTCCCAGCTCACCTCCTCCTCCTTTGCATGCTCCTCATCTCATTCCCCTCCTGGAGGAGAGATGGAAAAAAAAACTATCGCTGGGTTCGCATTGAGCATGAGAAAGTACTCAAAAGTTACTCAAGACGATAAAAAAGTTGTCCCCTGTTTGACACAGAGGTACCAAGTAAAGGAGAAGCAGTAGGCAGGCAGGTACTCCATCCACTCACTCACTCAAAGTATGTGCCAAGGGCACAAAGCAGCACGAGAGAAAAATTACCGAGCTCTTTTATAACACTCATTCCGAATTTACTTTAATGGTGAAGTAGATAGTTAACTGTCACAAAAATATAATGCCTTCATGTTTCTGATGCATCTCCTCCTCCGACGCGGCCACATCATCCGCAAAAGGACTAATGAAAATGATCCAATTCCAGGATGACTTTTTCAGCAGATATGAGATCTATCCACTGAACGCTCCAACTATTCTTCCTATAGTTCTGTGGGTTCCCGGTGGACTCTGAGTGAGTCGAAAAGAAAAGGGAAGAATTTTTTTTCTTTTTCTTGACTCCTGTAAAGGGACCACTGTTGCTCACTGGAGGTGATAGCGGCATGCATGGCGATCCCCATCCCACACTTTACTTTTACTTATTTAAGTCTCACTCTCCTCATTCTCAGCTCGACTCCAGAATCCAGGGTAGGTAGTAGTGAGTGGGGTAGTGATGGTGAGTAGTGACGAAAACATATGGCGGAGATGTCGTGAAAGTGAAACAGAGAAAATGCTGGAGGAGATAACAAGGAGGAATGCTCCCGGAATACTAAGTGATCTCTCCCGGGTTAATAGCGACCGACCACGGATTCATTAACGAGGAAAAAATTGAATATGGCAGATAAAATTATCTGGAATTGTGAGTTGTGAGTGTGACACAGGAGAAAGTAACTGCTGCTGTGGTGGGGGTTGCTCCAACTCTTAATTAAAGAATAGGCGCAAGCATGTGTGTGCACAATATTGATGATGATATTTTTAGTCAACACCAGAAGCAGAAGAGAATTAGTAATTTGGGGGGAGCTAAAATGAAGAATTCACAGTGTGTCCGATGAAAGAACATGGGACAAAACGAGAAATTAAATATGTTGGTATCTAAATGTAAAACTGAATTATAGAATGACGACGCATAGTACCTCCGAGGCATAATAAGTTGGAAAAAATGTCGCAATTCTATTGTCGGACTCAAACTTTAGCGTTTTTTTTACTGTGATAATAGGATCCATCAAAATCAAGCCATGTCCATACTCAAGGATTTTTTTAGAAATAGAATCCACTTCAAAAAAATCTGACGAAGTACTTGGGCAAGTACCTAAAAACTGCTATAAATAGAATAGAATGTGGCAACGTCAACGAAATAACATGTGGACAGAAAATGTTATCCCAGCTCAGCTCCGGGTCCACTCCACTCATCCACGCTCACGGTACAGTACATTAGTGTACTTCGGAGGAGGAAAAAAATAAACTTGCGTAATAATAATCGTGATGAAACGGGATTCACGTCAACCAAACTAATAGTACCCAAGTGACGCTGCTCAACACTTACTTAAATCTATTTTGAGCTAGAGCTAGCCCTAGTCACCGCATTTTATTAAAAGAGTCTCGGGAGGGAGATATGAAAATGAAACCGTACAAACAAGCCGACCAAAACAGGAAGGAAGGAAAATGAAGTGAGGTTCCCCCAAAAAAGAAATAGAAGAATTTTATTAAAAGAGTCTCGGGAGGGAGATATGAAAATGAAACCGTACAAACAAGCCGACCAAAACAGGAAGGAAGGAAAATGAAGTGAGGTTCCCCCCAGAAAAGAAATAGAAGGCGGATACACGATACACTCATGATCATGAAAGACAGGGAGGGTTGCCTACCCATCCTCCTCCCAACAATACAATATAATACAATACAGTATCGACTCCTTTTGTTTAACTTCCATTATATTTTATCTCCTGTCCACGCTCCCTCCCTAAATGAAAATTCCGGAGGAGAGGAATATATTGCTCGAGGAGGGGCATACATATAGGTCAAATGAATGTCAACTCTGTGTCAACCTAATTTTCTCCTTGAATTTCCCCCACTCCGATGAAATGGATCACATCAGTCACGACGTGTCGCGTCCGTATTTAGCGCATTGTTTCTTTTCTTATGTCAGCAGAGCTTTTCCACTTAGATACTTAAGTAACTATATTGTCACCGTCATCGCCATCATCCGGAGTGGTGAGTGGTAAGTACTATTTTTGGAGGAAGCAGTAGGCGGGGAGAATGTGTAAATGTCCTTTCATTTCATCTGAATGGAAATTGAATAGTTCCAGTTATGAAATGAACTCCTTTTTTTCATGTTCCCCGGCGATGATTTGCTGTTATCACCACAACTTATTTACTCTCCTGCACCAGCACCAAGTCTTTTCTCCGACTCTTCCGGTGAAACAATAAAGACGGCAACAACGTAGTGGCATGTACTTACTTTAGTTGTTCTGGGTCGCCCTAATAACATTGCGAAACAAAAGCAGGCCAGGCCAGGCCACACACGCGAAAACCTATCTCAGGATATTTTCACGAGAGCGGGTGGGGGAATGAGTGCTTTCCTCCGAAATGACTTGTTCGTCCTTGTGACAAAAATTGGAGTCGTGGAGGGAATATATGAAGTCATTTGACAAGGAAAGGAGTCGTTACAGTGTCAGGGAGAGGAGTAATGTAATCCATTTCTATGGGGCGTCTTACTTACACCACCACTAGAAATTGTCCCATTCCGCGCCTTTACAACTCGCAATATGTAAGGGAAGTCAAACAAGAATCCCCCTTCTGAAGGAGGAGGAGTGGGTACACTTCCTGGCGCTGTGTAAAAATTTATTAATTTCTCCTATACTCCAGCCCATATAGACTTCCTGGAATGTGTAAAATGTCTCACACTTCCCGAATGTTAGTTTAAAGTTGTACATGAATAAAATGGGGAGCGAGACAAGAGGAAAAAGAAAGAGTCCACAATCCAGTTTTCAAATCTCGCACTTTCCTTTTCTCCTCAGAAAAAAAGATCGCTGTCCGATGGACGTGCTTAGTGCTCCCCGAGATAGGACTTTTTTAAAGCCCAGAGTGAGCTTGGATGCTTCCCTTGGCTTGGTACTTTAAGGAGATTTACCATTGTCACTTTTTATGCCATTGTCAACTTACACTGCTGAGAAATGACGTTTAAAGCGTTTGTTATCCTTAATAACGGAGGCCTAAACACTTCTCCCCAAACTCAAGGGTATTATGTTGCTTTGAGAAATTACCAAAGTAAAATAAGATTTGCTCTTTAAAAAGCGGGTTTATAATGTTAGAGTGCCCTTGTCTCATGTTTGCAGAACCAGATCCAGCACCAGAAAATATATTCACGTACCTAAATGCATATGCTTGCTTTCCCTTTTCATCCTCCCGGAGTTCACATTCTGGAGCTGTGGAGCCACCGGGGAAAATCTGGAGAATCCTTGAGATCAAAACCTCAAAAGAGAGAAAGGGATTGCTTCTTAGCTACCAGACCAGGACCAAGTAGTCCTGCCTGGCCTGACATGGCCTGTCCCATCACTTTTCTTCCCCACTTAAGTAAGTACACACTTTTTATTTGTTTGAAGTTTGAACTCGCAACTACCCACCCGCTCCTCTCTCTTTGGATTGTCTTTATTTCGGAGAAATGGAAAAAAACTAAGCCAGGCATCATCCAAGTATTTTTCCCTTCCTCGAATGGAAAATGGAATGGATGATGAGGAAGTACTATACTAACTGAAGAACTACTTAAGTAGACCAAACTGAAGAAGAAAACCTCAGTCGTTTCTTTTTCCTCAAAAATATTCTAATCCATCCGACCAAAGAAACCAAACCATACCATACCGTGGAAAAAGGAGAATTCCTCCGGAGATGAATTTCTTTCCATCCCTTTTTATCAGGTCCTTAAAGAGAATTCCTAAGCTTCTTAAGTAGCTCCCTCCAAAATACCTTCAGGATGGATTCTGCGTGCTCCCAACAATCATTTTTATGAAACTACGGAGTGCCGGGAGCAGCCCAGATATCGGGATTTTTACCACCTTTTTTAAGGGATTCTCCACAGCTGCTCTGCGGTAGAAAAACATTTCTTTGAAGAAAAAACCTCAGAATTGCCTAATGCCCACTGCATATTTTTTTCCAGAGAGTAATCATTCTCTGTCATCTAAATTCCCTTCGTATCATTTAGAAGGCCTAGTTCGCAACTCATAAAAATATTTTTTCTCTTCCTCGAAGGCTACAACCATCTAGGCAATCGCGAATTCAGTTTTTCCAAAAGAAGTTGAAATTTAAGCGCTGCCAGTAATGCAACTTACTTACACCAACTTGATGACGATGATGATGATGATCATGGCGGTGGCAGTGGTGGTCGCATAAGTATAGCGTGGGGAAGCCCATGAATGTCTTCATGAATCATGAAAGGAACGTATCCACGCGCAATTTAATATGCAGGGAGTCACATTCTCCCCCAAAATGATTTTTTTCTCCTTAGTGGTCGTGGTCTTGGTCCTGCGCCTTTTTTTAATATGCTGCAACCTGGTCCTGGTCTACTCCTAGTCTGGAC
>JAHZNH010000167.1:0-11977 GCA_027744355.1 Tyrannoseira gladiata
TGTAAGGTCAGCGACGGATAAGTTGAGGAGGAAGTAGTTCGTCACCGTCCTCATTCTCCGGTGGGCTGCGAATTGAAGCAAAAAAAAATATTAATTAGTAAAGGGGCACGTGCAATCGAGTTTATTTGCATGAGTGGTTTTGCATCACAGGGTCCCCACTTCCCACACTTGGAGGGTAATGTGCGTCATGAAACGGGGAAACAAATTGAGGTGGTACATTAGGTATCTACGAGAGTGTGCCGGTGGTGGAGGCGCAGACTCTTGGAAACTAGGAAAGTGTCACCAATCCCTTTACTAAATTAAAGATCCTTTTAGCATTACCCCGTCTCGTCAACTTAGTGTCATGAGCTCCTCCGTGAGAGTTGACTTCCACAGAATTGAAGAGACCATTCATTGTTCTTATCAACTTCAGGAGGAAATTTGCCAGGCTAAAAACAGCTCAGCCCACCTTCCAGAATGACGATCAGATCATCCATCTTACTTTCTCCATTTCCATCTGTCAACTCGAGCAAGGCACGGCTCTTCACCGGATGACAAGAACAAATCTAGTGGCTTGGATGCAGATGATAGTGTCACATTCCAAGCCCCACTCCGTCTGGATGACGTATTATCTCCCCGAGTTTAAATGCATTTTAAAGCCTGGCGAGCACTCACCTCCTCACTGGGAAGAGATAATGTGAGGAGGCATGGCGTCTTTTCCAGCAACACAAATTCCCGAGGTGAGATCCTGGCTCGAGGCCTGGACTAAAAATGGTTTTATATTATTTATAAAAAAAATATATAACCCCAGGGGAAATTCGAGTGGTGGAGGGGGATAGGGATGGTATCGAGTCCACCATGGTGGTGCCTTTTCCATTCGAGGCCACGTGGGAGCTAAGTAGAAAGATCAAAGTGGGAGTTGGGCATGCGGTACTTCCACGCCAAACCGAGAAATATTTTTTTTTTCTCAGGAACTCTATCCCATAGTAATTTCATCACATAAGACACGTATGTCCCCACTCCCAAGGCACTGCCTCCAGAATCCAGACAACGGAAATTGTTATTACTACAAACGGCGGGAAAAGAAGTTTTGTGGACTTTGGCGCCCCTCATAGAAGTCCGTGACTTTATCCAAGTAAATATCGTAAAGATAAATAGAATGGAGGTTGGGCGATGGTTGATCCTTATCCACTGTGATTTGTATTCATACCTCCAATAACAACCGCCTTCATGATGTAGATGCGGTATTTTCCATTGACATCTATCTATTTATCACCAATCGTTTGGGTGGATGATATCTCAAAGGACCCTTATTTTGTCCAGTCCTACGTACTTACTTACCTATCTACATTACTTAGTTACGCATGGCCACCTACTTGGAAGCATGTATGCCCTCTTGTCCCTATAAAGCTAAATGTGATACAGATAAAGAATAGGTCCCCATGGACAACCTCATCCGGTCCATAATGATATACAAACTGATGAAGGAGTAAAACTATGGGAATTTTCCATTCCAGGATTATTGGATAATGGAACGAGAGGTCCAAGAATAATGCCCTTAAGTAGCTCATGGCTTCCGAAGGACAAGGGGGGTCTGGCTTAATGAAGTTTCTTTTTCTTACTGTGGGGAGCCATCATTAAAAATTACTAACTTATCCAATTGGATCTGAGTGTATTTACTCGTGGAGCACTAATACTCCAGGAATATTGTAACGAGGGAAAGTAAAGTTTGGGAAATCGAAAAGTTCGACCAAAATACTTAGCCATCTGCTCCTGGCAACCCTTTTGGATTGTGAGCCCTTCCATAAAAAGGAAAGTTTTGCGAGAGACCCATGGCAAAATCGAAGGAGGCAGCCCGGGTAGACACATCCAGATCCAGATCCAGTTAATTATTATTTGCATCAGAAACTGGAAACTGGAGAGAATGGGACAAGATAATAATAATGGGTGGAGTGATCCGAAGATCAAAGCCGTGACTTTTAAGTAAGTAGGGATACTAACTTATCATCATCATTCTTTTTTCTTATTGGTTCTCAGGGGACTCGTGGAAATCTGCTTTGATTTGATTCCCTGTCCCTGGAAAGTTACTCTGGACTTGAAAGGATTCCTTCTTTCTGTGAAGTTTTTTCCAATAAAATAATGTAAAAAGATGGGGGTCTCACCCAAGACGATCCAGATGACAAGGGTGTTTCCAATCACTGCCATGGACAGCATCACGGAGAACAAAGAGATCCAGAAGAGGTCGAGCGTTGTGTAGGGCAGAGAGGGGATCTCCACTTCCCCCACCTTCGTCTCATTCTCCTCCTCCATCGCTCCCGCTCCAAAGGACAATGATGATGAAGAGGATGACGATGACGCACACTTCACTTCACTTCACATCACAATACCATTTGCTCTCACTTGCAAGTATTTCTCATTCACTTCATTAATACATTTCACAGCCCTTCAAAACCACATTAGTTTCTGGGGGGAAGAAGAAGAAGAGGAGCCTTCTCAATTACGAGCTCGCTCATTCATTCAAAACTTACTCCTCATCATCTTTGTTCATCAAACCTTCAAAATGGGGAATGCTGATTGCAATCCTGCTATTGTGGAGTGGATCGATGGATGGATGGATGGGGAGTTCCTCGCCCTCGTTCTTCCCAGACCTGGAAAAACTCACTCACTCACTCAGACAATCCTGTAATCCTGAATGTATTTATGTTTCCCTTCAATCTTCAAACCGTTTTCATTCATCTCGCTCCTTGTTTACATCTCTCATTCCAGGAACGCAGCGCAACTAGTATTTGGTGAGCACAATACTACTCCAACTCCACTTTCATTTCCCCAGAAGAACAATGAAGTCCTAGATTTTTTTACTAGGGGGGAGTCCTTCTACTTATCTCCACAGCTTTTTTTTGTGCTCCCTTCTTTTTCGCGTGCAAAAACCTGTCAACCCAGAATTGGGGACTGGGAAGTGTGTTCACAGAAGGTCTATTTTTAGTTAGCAATCCGCTTCTGAAATTAGTCTGTGTTCTGTTACATAAATATGAGGGACTAGAGAACAAAGCTAAAGGAAAAGAACATTTTCCCTTTCATTCGCTCACTCACTCACTTCGGAATAATATTCTCCCTGCGACGGAGTTTTTCTCGGAGGTGAGCTTGTGGAAAGGTATGCGTTCCCCCTTTCACACCACACACGAATCGTGAGTCTTTACACGCCCTATTGACTTGACATTGATGTTCGGTAAATTTCTGGGGAATGTCCTCTCTCGCGGAAATATCTCATTCCAGGGCAACCACGGTGTGAGGTGTGATGTGAGGGCTGGAAGTGGACAATGTCTCACTCTCGATGCATATTTTATGGGGAGAAGCACAACAGTTTCATTAAGTGGGTGGGTTTGGATTTAGATCGGAGTCGACCTTCCTTCTCGATTATTAATCGGGATATACATAAATAATCGATTTAGGAGTGTGACGATGAGAGTAGCGGGAGCGGGATTAAAGTTCCTTCGTTTTTGTCGCCTTCCTCCTCCCGAAAACTTGACCTTGTCGCCACCAAGTGTCCTCCTCCCTGTGAAGAGTAAAAATAAGTCAGAATTAACTTCACCCTGAAGACATTTATTTTCAAATTAACTTGAAATTATGATACTAAGCACTCTCTCGTTGGGAATGGCTGAAAAATGGGAAAGAAATTAGTATCTAATGTCAAGCGACACTTATTGTCAAATTTTTGTGGAACACATTGCACAAATGTCACTGCCACATTGCGAGCTTCAATAATGTGCGAGGAGATTTTTCCATAAATACTTTCAAAAAGGACGTGGACTACTACTTCGAGCTTTGGAATTGGAGTGCTTCGGATTGCTATTCCTCCTCCTCCTCATCATCATCATCCTCGTTCTGTATGGAATATTAATGTGCTCAATCAACCGAATCGAACGCGAGTCAATTTCTGCCCGACAAGTCCACACCAACGGAGACGAAATGACTGCTTGAGGAGCATAGGATAGCTGTTGTTGTATTTGCTTGCGTGCTTGCATTCCTCCTTCCACTTGGGCACGACTTGCGGGCGGAAAAGGGAAACAGTTGTTGGTTCAGCACTTTGAGCACAAGAAATGAAACGAAATAAGTAGGCCCATCAAATTTTTTTTTTGCCAATTTCACGCCCAACCAATCATTCCCTCCAGGGCTGGCCTGGCGGAAAAGACTCATTCAAGAGCGTTGGCGTTCAACCTACGGGAGAGCCAAGAGCTTTTATTTGGGCCTGGAACTCCGGATCAGATTGCATTTTATTTTCACATCACCATCAGTACTTCAGAGAACCTCGAGTTTCGAGTTTGTTTTGGTGGAATTTGGAATTTACTTGATAAATTGGCGAAGCTTAAAGATCATGACCAGGAGGACCGGAGGATGGGATACGATGCGGGATTGACTTTGCTCCTGCTTCATGGTCACGTCTCTAATGAATGAGGATGTTTTGCTGGTGGGGAAGATCTGATCTGATGTCTTCCTGATTGCAACCAATTCACTTTCCCCCAACTGATCAAATGAAAGTGTTCAAACGGATCGTTCACTCAGGAAGCGAATGCGTGCTTTCCACTTGTATCGTTATAAGTACTTGAGAATGTTATGGGCTCGTGCGGTATGCCTAAAAGACGAAAACTGAAGGTGCCCTTGTAACTAACCGGGTAGCCAAGCTATGATTGATCTGCCAGCGTCTTCACTCCTCTCATCTATCTCATTTCATTTCCAGTTTTCCCCGTGAAATATGACTGGAGATGCTCCAGATCATTTGAGAAAGTGCTCCTCGTAAATACTAACTACGCAGGAATGGGAAAGCTGAAAGTTCGCCAATTAGATGGTGGGAACATCACCGCTGTAAAATAGAGGGAGGCACTTGGTAAAAAAAATCGGAGGAGTCGTCTTGTGTCGTGCCCTTGGCCGAAATGAGGGACACATTGGGGAAAATGCGGAATGAAGAATAAGTATGGAATCAGACAATTTTCTCCGGAAAAAATAAGGCTTCCCAATTTTTTTTTCCAGGGAGCACATTGCACCTCTCTGCAAGAAGTGCAAACTTTATTTACTTTGGTGGGGATTCACCTACAAAAAAGAAACTTTTTGGAGGGATTGGGGTATTAGGAAGATCCTCTTTCCTCAGTTGTATCAGAGACATACTTACGTAGTTTTTTTTGCCGATTCCGTGGATTTTTTTTGCTCTCCTCCGAGGAAAAAAAAACTTGGTGGGGATTCACTACGGTCGCGAAAATCTGGTATTGATCACAATCATCACGGATCACACGCACGGTAGTCCGGTGTCTCCTCTGATCTTTATTTATGATGATGAAATTAAATGTTGGTTGGTGGACCCTGGGGGAAAACCACGGGAATATGAATTGGGAGGAAAAAAAATCCAAGTTCGAGGAAGGGAAAATCCGAACAATGGATCGAGCCAATACAAAAAAACTAATAAGTCAGTGTTGCGGTTGATTTTTGCCGGCCCTGTGACGTGAATTTGGGAGTCTATGATGTGATACATTTGTAATGAGCACGTCGATCAGGGCGATGGTGATTCCTGGAACTTTCCCCTTTGTCTTCCTTCATCTACAATACAATATCCAGTACAATTTCTTTCCAAAGGAGTAAGTTTACTTGAACGTCTTATCGAGGGGAGAATGACAGTCGAAAGAGCTGTCCATAGTAGCTGCCTTCGCATTTTCTGTGTGAAGAATAGATGTTTGCAGAAGAAATTTGGCGAAGAATGTCTGGAAAGATTCAAAGGGTGTGCTTTCAAAAGTATCAGGCGCAGATTACCAAGTTGGAATTGGAATTTTCGCACCAGTCACCTTCTTCTTTTGTATTCCTCGCTCGGAGGGGAAATCAAGTTTGGAGCTGAGTTGTGAGTTGCGCTCCGGAAAACTTTGAAATTCTGAGTGAGTGGGGAAGGGGAAGAAATGGCTGGGAGCATTTATTATTAAATTTCGGAATCGTTTTTGGACCTTCTTGCTAACAAGTTCAAGCTGAAACCTAGATTGGGTGAATGAAGGCAACATATCATGTAAGTTTAGGACCAAGGCTAGACGGGTGAGGATTTCGAACACGTGCTCGATAAAAATAAGTGTGGAAAAAAAATACTATAGTTCCCTCAAATCATTTCTCAAATAGTTTCGAAAGCCGTGCCAGCATCATAATGTGATTGCAATAAAATCCTCGGAGGAAGGGAATGATTTAATTTCTCGAGTCTCCCGAGAAAGTTTCCCCTGGTAAATATTCAATACTGCGAAGTGCGGTGCGCACTGGTGCCTATTGTGAAAGAGGTAGTGAGTGAGTGAGTGAGCGAGTGAGCAACGAGCCCCGGAGGCTGGAAGCGTGGAAGAAAGCCTCTCTCCCTTCAGGCGTAGGGAGAAGCATAAGGAAAAAATTCCAGTCTTTCAGATTTATTTGCAAACATGAATAGCATTAGAAAAGGAGAGCAAATACCAGGGAAAGCTAACGTGAAAAATCTCAAATTGCAACATTCTCGGATTGTTCTTCCTTCGCCGGAAATCACATCACGCCGTGGATGTAGTACATCACTATTTGCGAAGTGGAGGTGCACAATATGGAAGTTGCGTTGAATTTTGCAGAAATCTCAACCAAAAGGTTTTGTTCCAAGGTAAGTAGTTGAGCCAACCTCCTCAACCCCGATTTTCGGTTGGAGTCCAAAACCTTATGGATCGAGTTGATTCGATTCAAACAATGACAATGACTAAGAGTCGTAATTGGACTTGATGGGAGTTGTGATTGCGAATATGTGTGCAATAATTACACTTTTAATTTAGCGCTTTCATTCCAAAGTTTCAACTCGGCGGGATGGATATGACGCCCTCCAAGCCTAGAGCCTAGGTTTGATCGTAGGAGTGGGTTCGTAATTCCAGGTGTGTTTATTCACTTCATGCTCATGCCCACGCAGAGAGCCATGATTTCATGGAGATGCCAGCTCTCCCATTTTTACATAAAGGCGTAGGCATCAAGCGCAGGAGAAAAAGAAAGGGGTACGTATGTACTCCGTAGGTAGTGCTTACGTATTTCTTTCAGAGCTTCTAAATACACTGGCCGTGAACAAAAAACAAGGATCGGTTGAAGGTTCGTTTGATCTTTGGAGGACTTCTCGGGAATCATTTCCCATTTGCATTAGGAAGAGGAAGAGAGAGATCCCCTTTTTTAATTTCAATTTACCATGATGCTACGCTCCTGAATACAATGTTTTGAGCAAACAACTATGTAGTACTCTTTCAAGAAGGTAAAGAAAATAATACATAAATTTTGGGCTCCTTAGTAAGCAGCTCGCTTCACTCCATGCACGAAAGTGACGTGGAGAGCACGAAGTAGAGTGTCCTACGAACTTGGGGCGAATAAACTAAAGCGGGTATAAATATCTTGGAGCAGTAATAGTCAAAACACTGGATTATTTCTCAAGTGCTTTTGTCCATCCGGAGTAAGTAGTTTTGGAAGCAAAGTATTTACTTACTTACACACTCATAAGTATTACTCCTTTGAAAACGAGCAAGAGAGTAGTATCCATGACATCCCTGTTATTTTTGCAATAGGGGAGTCTCAAAAGAATATTTGGGATCAATGAAACCTTGAAATATTCATAGGCTCCTAGTTTCTCCCTCCGAATGGGAGTAGTGGTGTCATCCTGGGGTAAGGTGAGACGCATTCGAGTGAACTCGATTCGAACTCGATATCTATTTTTTAATATTTAGAACTATTGATTGCCGAGATTTGAGCTGCTGAGGTCGGAAATAAAAACCTGCACAAGAATATTTGTTTTGGTTTGGGGAGCGAGTAATTTTTCAGTGGCGTACGCGTGTATACACCTCGACTCGGCACAGCTCAAAAGCTGACATTTTATCCATCAGGGGCTGTCCATATCAAACGTTTGACAAAAGAGTGGGTGGGGGGTCAAGGCTTTGCGTGACACTTAATGCTCCATATACTACCCTATCCTATAATGTATAAGAGCGTGACAGAGGAAGGTGTGGGGTCTAAAAAATCTCGAAATTTGCGTGACGTTTGATATGGACAGCGCCTCACTGCATTTGGATTTGGGCTCGGGAAAAGATAATAATACCTAACCTTTGAAGTTCCTTGAAACTTTGAGGTAATAATATACCATCACCTTCCGTCCTTTTACTCTTAGGTATAACGAGAGGCCAGCCAGCAATTTTTTTTTCTGTGGGGCGTTGGAAATCCACAATCTGAAATCGGAAGCGTGCCTACCCCTTTATTGTAGCGTGTGTTATGGGAGCGCACGGCCCAAGTATTATCTCGAATCTACTCACTCTCCACATATTTTAATGGCTTCTCCCAGACCTGGCGCTTCGAATCGAATCGCTGTAGTTTTCAACGCTGGGGGGACACATCCATTTTCCATGGATATATTTATATGGGGCGATGATATTTATCGGTGAGCTTCCACATATGTATTAGGAAAGGCTCAAGGAGAGCGACATTGTACAACAACGTGACTTCCCCCGGCTCCGAGGGAAGGTGGGCCAAAAGGGAGAAATCGCGCGTGAGAGTTGACTCAAACTCATGCCCAGAGAAGTAACACGACTTGACACTATCCAAAATCAATCGTGTTTGTAATCCATAAGCCGGGGAATGTCTCAAGCTTGAAATGAGCACATACGTACTTCTCCCATTATCTCTAATCAACAGGAAGGCCTATGGAATCCACAGGGTGGCAGTGAGAACAATTTTGGAAAAAAGAAGACTGTAAGAACGTAGCGGAAAATATTTAATGTTATTTTTTGGAAGAAGGTTTAGGAACGCTGAGTTCAGACTAGCATTTTTGATTCAGTGGGGGACCTGGGTATCTTGACGGGGGAATGTCATCATCAGTTGACCACTCGTGAAGACTATTGGGCATACGGCTCAAAATCGTTGAATTCTCTAGTTGTGGCAAAAGCACTTACTTAATTGGAATACTTGTTCACTGACCACCCTTCATTTGCCCCTTGGCTCCTCATAAAATTTGCAAGGCAGCTAGGTGCGCCGAACTTAGAAATTATGATTGAGATATCAGCATTACTCATTACTCACTTTGATAAAATGAGCTAGGCAAATAAACGAGAACTGATGATGAGGGAAAGTCGGGAAAAGGATTGGCCGGCTCGGTTAGATATTTACTTCGGCTTTGTTAGTGGATGATGAAAGTGGATGATGGAGTGACTAAATAGTGTAGCTTTTAATGAATATATAATGCTCCAAAACGGGAAGGCCTTTAGGCGAAGGCGAAAGCGATGAGAATGATAGGCTGTTTCTGTAAAGGTGGATATTTTTCCCTTGAGTGATTAAATAATAATTCGCGGAACTGATGTGAGCGAGTCAACCTCTTACGCTTGAGGGGAAGTATTGAGCTCGTCGATAAGCAAAATCCGTGACATGTAAGTAACTATACTCCAGAAGAAGACGTGGATTCCGGGGGATTGGAAATGGAGGTCCTTGTATAAAGCCCATTTTTATAAAGCATTTTTTGCATAACAGTTGCTGGATATGATTATGCCCCTTCCACTCTTGAGCATACCTAATGGGAAAAGTTTTGATCTCGTAATGGCGCTCATTGAGACGGGTGACGGATGTGGAGAGGGGCCCGCCTACATCTTAAAAATTAACAAGGTTTTGATTCGCTGTTCCTCTGGAGGAACAAGTGACGGTAATGATGTAACAACAACAACAGCAACGACAACAAGTGAGGTATCCGGACGATTTGCCAGCCTTCTCCAAAAAATATGTTATCAAACAATCTAGATCCAGATCCAGATCCAGATTCTTTTTTGTAAATCTCGACAATTAAATATTCAAATTAGAATTCCATTCCAATTTTCGAGTTGATTATGTACGGATGTATTTACTTTATTGGGGTACCGTGGGCGTTGGGATTGGGTGGAAATGGAATACTTGGGTGAGCGCTCACTTAGCCGTGCAAATTCCTGGTAATGATGATGATGACGATGAGATCTGAGATGCCCGTGCCATGCCACTCTAACTGATCCCATTGATCCCCGGGAAACAAGCTAATCCTAATTAGGGAGAGTGTTGGCTTACACCATTACATCAGTGCTCATGTAATGATGAGTGATATGATAGGATGGAACGTCGAAAAAAATTGTTTTGGTGAAGCTGGAACAACTGCACACTGTCTTCGTAAATTAGAACAATAAACAAATTGTTTATTTACTCCGAGGCCTTCCCATCCCTGGAGTGAGTCATTAGGCATGGTTGAGCTCCTGATTAATACTTGGTGAGAAATACATCATTAACGGAGACCCAGAGTGTAAGTGACTGAGTGCATTTATTTTTCACGCTGGATGAGTGGAACTTCCTTCCTGGAATCCTAAGGCTCGATCTCCAGCACTCACTCGACCAAAATCCATAACAACCCAATCCGAAAGGACCACAACACTCCTCTCCCCCTCTCTCTCCAGGGAAATGCAGCTCCGAACAACAACAACGGATCGAGTGTTGAAATAGTTCCACCCGACCAATTCAAATGATGAGATGCAGTTCCGCGAACTCCCTGCTCCCAAAAATATTTAGTTAACTTTTGTGTTTTCCCTGACAAAACTCTCACGGAGGAAGAATCATTAATGGTGAAGGTATATACCTGGGGTTGGTAGGTTGGTTAGTCAGAACTGATTTTTGGGATGTCCGTCCGTCTGTCCGATCAACCTACTGACAGGGTACTAATTCCTGGCCAACTAAACCGATTACATCCTAACTAAATACTTTGGAGAGTACCTAAGTAAGTTAGTACTTAAGTACGTGGAGTTGATAAGCCTCTTCCCTGCCCACTTCCATGGGAATAGTGGGCTCTGAGTAAGCAGTCCTTGAGAAAAGTCCTTGAAAGTGAAAATATGATTCGCGAAATATTGTTCCCGTGTATCTAAACCAAGTATCGAGCCAGGTCTTGTTTATAGATTCACGAAATTCCCTGCCACGAGAAACAGATTAAAAACTTGATTTTTCCAATAAACTTTAAAGCTCTTCCGGAGCTAAAGGTAATTCTTGAATCATGATGATGCTGGTTGCAGCTACATCGTTATAGCTTTCAGGCTCTATCTTCCGCTCCAGCTCCTGGCATCACTCACGAAAACAAAAAGATTTTCCTCCTCCCTTGACTGCACAGTGAATGAATGGGGAGGCGCCGCCGCATGGAAGGAGTCCTTGGTTCCCCAAAATTTCATCCATTCTTCGTAAACAAGACGGTGAAGATAAAAGCAAAAGCATTAGATAAGCACTAAAAGTAATGCTTACATGGGCACACCCCTAGGCAGAGTTCCCCCTCCCCCTTGGATATATTTTTTTTGTTTGTGCTTCACCCATCACATGCAAAAGTTGAGTGGGTGAAAGGGTGATTGGCAACAAAATGGGGGGAAAACTTGCCTCTCAGACACGATAAATATAGCAAGTTATGTTAGGAGACTTTTGCTGGCTGGAAAATTGAATTGGATCCGGCCTGACTCAAGTGGATTACGTGAGCGATGCCAATTCGGGTTTCGAGGATTGGGAAGATGCTCGCTGCATTGCAGGGGAAACGAAAGTAGGAATGCATTGCATAAGGCACTATTCAAATCACCACAGGACCGGCCAAGGAAGCAGTACTGCTTGGCTCCAAAAGTGCGCATTCACAGGTTATGGTGTCGGAGGTCGAGTCAATATTGGACTGTCACAACTCATAACTGTTATGGCAACAACCAACCATGTCAGTGTCACCATGGGAGATTGTGTCACTCCAGTGACTCAATGACAGACAGACTGACTGATTGAGAGTGAGCATTTTTCCGTTGCAAAGGTCTCCCATTGCATAATATGATTGCGATTAAGTATTTATTCGGACTCATTGTAAGGCTTCACTCCGTAGTATTGTGGGCCTGCCAACTTTTTCCTTCCCGTTTCCTCTCCAACTTTTCTTGGAAGAGAACTTTGTTGAATAAGGCGAGAAAGTGGTGGTGGTGGTGGGGGGGGG
>JAHZNH010000167.1:12034-24249 GCA_027744355.1 Tyrannoseira gladiata
TGAATAAGGCGAGAAAGTGGTGGTGGTGGTGGGGGGGGGAGTATTAAACAATAATCGAGACTTTTTCTTTCGTAGGATGGAAGAGGAAACTCGGAGGCCGGGAATGGAGAAATTGAGTGAAACGAGAAAGGACCATCCACTCCAATCCAATCCAATCCAATACAGAGTCCATCAAGAAATCCGAGGATTCAGGTGCGAGCCAGCAGGAAAATAATCGTCCTCTTTGAAATCATCGAGAAGCTTGATTTCGTTACAACTTTATACTTCAGCACGTTTTATCTCCCCGTAGTGATTAGATGGGCTCTGTGGAAGTGGAAACTTTTTTCGATGGAGATGGAGCAACCGTATTGATAATATAGGAGGGATTTCTACCTTCGGTTCAGCATCTCCACCTGCCTCTTGAAAAATGACGGAATCACTGGAATCCGATTGGGAAGGTATCTACTTACTTACTCTGATTCTAATACTTTTAGCCTTTTTCCACTGGAGGGGAGAGGGCCCTTTATCATGGATTCCATGGAAGGTAGGAACATAAACACAAATCCGTTTCAACAACTCCTCTCAACTGGGAATTTATTTTTTGGCAGGGGGTAAATAAACAAGTCAAAAGTTAGCGTGAGAAAAAGTATCTGAGGGGGGTTCTGCAGAATACGATAATAGTTATGTTATCATCATCGAGTCTAAAGTATCTCTTTTGTGGAAGTGCTCCTCTCAAGTAGTTCGAGTACTGTGGAGCTTGTAATCCCATAACTTACGTAACAAAGAGATTGGCGAAGAGCAGCAGTTAGCAGTAATAGTAGTAGTAGTAGTTGTTGTTGAAGGAGCAGCAGTAGTAGTAGTAGTATTGTATTCATACCGCAGATTTTATTTTGATGTCGAATCCGATTTTCACTTTCACAAGTGGGCTGGATTGGATTCGGAAGGGAAACCGGATTCTGGCAAAGTTTTTGAGGCTGACAGGCTTTTAGGGGGAGAGTGGGAAAGCATGTACGGATTTTGTGGCGCTCTTTGTTGTCCGAAAACATGAAAGCTTGTCATGTTACATATCATTCCAGAGTTTCGACTTTATTTGACAAGGTTAATGTGCGGAGAAATGAAATGAATCTGCGAAGGGTTTCTCCTGATGCAGTGGTGGGTGCGACCCAATAAAAAGAAACATTTATGCAAGCCATGATGGAGCGACCGAGGTGGGCGTGGGGTTGCTTGACCCTGGGTGGATTTCAATTGAAAAAATAAATGACGTGGATAATAATAATGCTTCCTGGATGTACGACTTGAAGAAATGCCGACATTCATTCGACCCTTCGACCAAAGAACCCGACCGGAGTGAATGAATTGGGAGAAAAAAGATTTCGTCGCGGGAAACAACGACAAGGGCACGCGCCACTAAGTTTTATGAAGTGAAGGTAAATAAGTAGATATTACTCGTCGTGAAAGGATGTCTAATCAAACGTCTCGCTTTCCATCGTTATTTATATAAATAGAGTCATTATATCCCATTGAAAATTTTCCACGTCAACACAACATTGATTCCTCTTGTGAGGGGAAACAACGGTAATTAGTAGTAGCGGCGGGGACTGGAGAAGAACGAAGAACGCGTGATGTAATGCTATGAGCATTCAATATGATTTCCGTGGAATCCCCCCTCAAATCGAATTGAATAATCTGATGGGGCAAGCTGAGAATAATTTCTAGGAGCTGGAATGATTACGCGATGCAGCAGCAGCAGCAACAACCCTTATTCTAATTTCCTGTTCTGATGTTATGGCACATGATGATGATGACGATGAGGATTTTCTCCGGACCAGAATTCATAACGGAGGAGATTTGTTTTCACGGATTTCTCGTCTTTACGCAACCAATGACTTCCGAGGAAAATCGTGTTCATAAAGTTGGATGGTTACAGCTACAACCGTTCCCCTAATAAATTTCCCCCGAAGGGGAACTCAATAAGCTGAAATGAAACGACAGTTTCTTTTTAAAAAACTGAACAACTGCCACTACCTTCATCGAATCGACTCCTTCATCCATCCCGAGTTTATTTTGTAATAATAGTTAGTAGTGATTCACTGCGATTTCTAGGAAATGAGGATGATGAGGGAACTTTTGTTTAGTCCAATTTCGCGAAATTATTCTCGTTTCGATTTCAATTCCAATCCAATCCGAAAATTGAGGAGTGCATAAGAGTGTGGATGGATAAGACCTCAGGCGAGGCTGATGTTGTGTTGTGTTGCGCAACACTTAAAATCTATCGATGATGATGATGATAATAATGCTTTCGCAATCTATGTGCCCCTCCTTGGGCTGGAGATCCGGCGTGATTGGATTAAATTGAAGTGGTTTGGATTGGATTAGATCCCAGGCGGAGGGAAAAAGAGAGAGATGTTCTCTTAACCACTTTCCATTACCTAACCAAACCGAAACTAGAACGGAATGATGATGATGATGATGATAATGATGATGCTTTGATAACCGACTCCGTAAGTTTATGAATTATCTCAAATTTATCCACTCCAATCTGGAGGCACCGGAGGGCCAATTAAGTTTAGTTTTTTGCGCATCACAATAACTTCCCGGAACTCGCTTACTGACAAGTGAGTGAGTGAGTGGCAGGTGGGCACTCCGACATGAAAATGAGAACGTGCGCCTGGATTTCAAAAAAAATAATGCATTGTTGCTTCTCGGAATCCTCTAATCTTCCATAACTACCCCGGAGCAAAAAAAAATTACAATGAGTTGAAAGTATTTATGAAAGAATCACGATGGGGCAGACTATGACAAGGCTCACAAGTTACTTCAGAAGCATTGTACATCCATCAAGGGAAATAAAATGGAGAACGTGTACACATCAAACGTGTTCCAGCGATTGACAGGGGGAAGACAACCTGGGAGTCTCGAGATCCTTTTCTTCGTTCAAGTTTTTAATGATGGAGAAGTGGAAATGTATATACTCCCCTGGAATTTGGAGTACATGCTCAGGTTATTATTTTAAATTGGTAACATCTTGTGAGACGGTTAAGAATACTTGGTTGACGTAAATACTGACAGCGCCGATACAATGGACTTGAAAATGGAAGAAGGAGCTATTAGGAACTCATTCCACCTCCCTCCAAATTCAGTTCTGGGCTGAGTTGAGTTGAAACGGTAACACCATTTGTCATTTGCGTTTCCTCCCCCTTTGACTTCGGAAGGGGATGTGTCAAGCCCCGGAGAAAGTTTTTTTTATGAGGAGGAAAGGAAATTCGATTAGAGTTTAAAGGGAAATGAGAAGTGAGGACCGAGTACGCTCATTTCATTACGTAAGTTGAAGAAAAGGAGAAATTTTGTTGATGTTGATGATTTTAAGGAAGAACTACTTGCTCGCGATTCTTAGGCATCCTCTGAAGGAGCACTCGTGACTTGATTAATGGCGAAGAATACATTAAAATAAAGAGAAACTTGTCAACACGGAATTCCCCGAAAGGAATAGGTAAGTGGGGAAGGAATGCCTCAGATCCACACCAAACACCCTACTGACCTAGGTTTCAAGGTGGGAAGGGGAATTTGAATATGAACTCGTGCGACATGCAAGGATCTCAAATCCACTTCATATTTCTCCTTTCTCAAAGGAAAGACGATGCTTTTGACATTTTTCCGGAATTTTTACACCCTACTGACCTAGGTTTCAAGGTGGGAAGGGGAATTTGAATATGAACTCGGGTGACATGCAAGGATCTCAAATCCACTTCATATTTCTCCTTTCTCAAAGGAAAGACGATGCTTTTGACATTTTTCCGGAATTTTTTTCCCCGTTGAGCGAAAAAACACTCAATGCCTAATTTCTTCTAGGAGTAGGGGCGCCGTGGTGGTGGTACTGCTGCTCAGATGCAGTCTCCATTTGACACTTATTGGTTTTGGTAGGGTTACGGGGTCGGATGAGGAATATACTCCCTTCGATATACTTAATCTGCGGCGAATAAGTATTACTTAATGCCAGCCAGGAGTCGGAAAACTTTTCTCTTCGTAGTAATATTTACTTACCGGGTATTCGGTTTCGTGATAAGTAGATCCCTATTTCTCGGAATCCCGCTTTTAAGTTTTAAGTGGGTAAGTAAGTATTTAAACCTGTACACTTCCCCTTTTCATTAGAGTCCTCGGATTTTTTGTCATGCCCAATTTGAGAAGAATAGAGGGGGTATGGGGAGTCTAAGTTAAGCTGATTACGTCCTCATTGCTCATAGCAGGTATTATTATGACGATATCGAGGAGGGGAGCTCCGAAATCCCCCTTGCCTTTGATGCGATATGAAACTGCGTAATGGTGAATTCGAATTCGACGAACTTTGATCTTCAAAGGGGGCCTTATCTCCCCAAAATGGGAGGAAGTCGGGGAGGCAGGGTACCTACATTAATTGGAATCCCCGAACTTAGATAAAAAAAATTTCTGGGAAATTTGAATTTCACTCAGAGTAAGCACAATGGAGGACAAAAATGGAGAAGAAAACTTTGAAGCATGCGGGTAAGTAAGTAGATATGGTATGATGTAGGTCACATAGGAATTGAGTGCTCCACCATCACCGTATAAGTAAGTGAGTACATAGGTTTTTCCAGTTCAACAATGGCAAGGCTCTCCTTTTCAATAGGAGTCTTGAGAAGTTCAAACTCCAACTTTTTATTAGATTCCCAGATTATGATGATGAAAGGGCTGGAGAGAAAAACTTTTAATGTGTCCCTCATATTTATTGTGTTGTGGAGATGTGGGATTTTCTCAAAAACTTTTCCGGCGAGTCAAAATGCTCTGGTCATTTGCTTATTAGCTTTGAAGATCTGGAGAAGTTTTCATGGAGAAATCCACACCAGCTCCAGTATGGAGCATGAACATGCATAAGAAATCTAATGAGATAAGTATGCCACCGCCACCCTACGTCAATCTGGAGCGCCACACTAATGGAAATTGATTTGGGTGCAGTTGAAAGTTGAAACTGAACTCATGAAGACAATTAGACGGCAGTCTATTGAAACGCCTACGACCACGTGAGGTACACAAGCGAATCGTGTGGGGAAACGCCCGCCCTGGATAAGTAAATAATTTTGATCGGTGGCTTATTATACCGTGATAATATAATTCAGCTGGTATTATTCTCCGCGCCCAAAGTTTGCCCTCCTGGTTTGGAAGTTGAAGTTTGTATTCTAATGATGATGATGATGGACGGGATGGGATGCACGTTTTCCCCTGATTTTTGCCATGTGCATTGGAATGAAGAAATGAAGAGATAGGAGCTGACTTGGACCGAGGTAAATATTTATTCAATCATCTTAAGCGATTTTTATGTGTGTGTGTCTGAAACTCTCACGGAGAACTTTTTTCTCAGCGCCATTTACATTTCAATTACAGGTAGGCAGGTCGCCACCACCCAATGTAATTGGGTAGGGGAAATCTAGTTAAGTATTCCCCACTAGAAGCTGAGTTAAGAACAGCCCCAGGTATTCTTTTCACTTTGGGATGAGACGAGCGAGCGAGTGGATTTGCATGGAATATCTACTGACGGTGAGAAATGCGCCAGATTGAAAGTCAGCAGCCACTAGCCCGCCTTGCACATTTTTTTTTCATCTCATCTCAGCCTAAGCCATCGAGGAAATAGGAGAAGTCTTGGAGTGTGATCGTGTCAGTGAAATGCTTTGTTCTCGGGTGGATTTTCAAATAAAAGCTGAGCTATTGTCTCCCGCGGAATTCGAACCGAACCGAACCTCTCGAATCGAAGTGAAAAGGACACCTATAAATACATAAGGTGCATGAATGATGGTGCGGAGGAAGCGAACGTATTTATGTTGCGCCACATTCAGGAGGAGTGAGTGAAGGTCGGGGTGTGATGATATACTCAGGACCTAAATATTTGATGAGCATTGAGCTACACTTCGCATGGGAGGGAGAAGGATTGGTGCACCTCGGACCGTGGTTATTAATAATCGGGAGAGGGAAAGCCAACAAAAAAAAGGAAGTTGGCGAAAGGCTCACCGGCCAATCCAAGCCGCGGTTACGTGAGATCACCCCTCTCTCACCTTGATTGTCTTCCCCACAGTAGGAATTCATTCATCCTGGTGTCGGAGTGGTGGGCATGAGATAGCCGCTTTTATCGGATTAGCGTCGCTTTCAAGGAGATGAGAACTTTCTGGGGTTCATCATCATCATCGTATGCAATAGGGGAAAGGAGGGATCTCCTCCAAGGCCTGGAGTTCGGACTCGGAGTGCAGAAAGAATGCTAATAATTTATGAAGAAATCATTCCATTTCCTCACCTCTCCTTGCCTGGCTGGGTGGAGGAGATGAGATGATTAGATGTGGTAATACGCCACCACCTTGAGGAGGTGGAGGGAGCGGATGATGTTTCTTTCCTCGGAAAAGTCGCGGTATTAAGTAACCGCGGAGAATAATAAGAGGTTTCGTTGGGTTCAAGTTTGGTCAGCTTTTTTTGCAGTGCGACCTCATTCTCATTTGAGGAGTTCTTCCACCGAAGTGAGTGCTTCTTCTACCTATATCACTGTATTTTGAGAACGACACTGCAACCTGGAGATATTGGACGGGGCTCTAAATCCACCCAACCAACTAAAAATCAATACATCCGATCCAGGCTCGTAGGAATGACAGGAAGGCGGGTGGAGTTAATTGAAAAGACGATTGGAAAAAGTAAAATGTCGATTAAAATACAATCAGAGACTACAGGAGAAGGAAAAGGGGAGCGGGACTGGGGTTGAGGCTGAGGCTGGCGATGGATTTTTTTACGATGATGTAACACTAGCCGTTTATCAGCACAATGGTGATGGTGGTTCTGGTTGTTTTTCTTGAATTTTATTAGGCCAGAAGAGACCACTTTAATGATTGCTCCAGAGCTTACCATTCAATGAGCTACTTGAGTAAATACTTATTTCCACCAGTTTATGGCCAATGGTGGTTCTGGTTGTTTTTCTTGAATTTTATTAGGCCAGAAGAGACCACTTTAATGATTGCTCCAGAGCTTACCATTCAATGAGCTACTTGAGTAAATACTTATTTCTACCAGTTTATGGCCCCCCATGATGCCTGTTTTAATGATAACGTAATGGCTTCCGATCGCTCCATGCAAACAGGAATCGGTGTTACCGTCTGATAAAAGTGGGAGGATTTTATGCGATTGGTATCGGAATGGGAATGGTGGAGCTTGTCGGAATGGTAACATCGAAGGAGGGAGGATTCCCTACATCTCGGAGTAATGATGACAGAGGAACTCCCGTCATAAAATTTTACGTCCATAGTACTCCTATTTACTCCTCCTCCTCCTACCCCAAGTGAAGTGGAATCCGGAGCTGGAGATTTTTACTTGTGGTGTTTACCCACATGAGAGAAATGGCCATCGTAAAAATGCAAACCGATTGAAATCCTTTCGAGTGCGATTTGAAGGGGCTCAAAAACCAGGAATTTAAGTATTGGAATTGGTGGGGGAAGTCATGAATCTCAAAGACGTGCATCGTAACGTGATGTCCTATCACTCAGCCGGGGGTAGGGTCTCTCTGGGGAGAGTGGCCAGTGTAGCCCTGGAACAAACCACGGTGCACTCAGTCAGTTATAACGTGCTTCGGAAAAAAGGTACCGATGGGCAGAGGAGGATGCTTCAATCAATTAGCGTGATGAAACTCGGAAATCTCTGCAGTTCCCCAGTACTCAACTTCTGGAAGGCATATTTGTTCCTCTTGATTGTGAACATCTTTAAACAATGAAAAGGGAAATTTCAATTCAGTAAATTGGGAAAGAATGAGGAAAGGGAAGGGTGAGCTCATATTCAACTTTGTACTTCTACTCCCACGCCATGACGGTTGCGGAACTAGAACATCTTCATCTTCCTACGACCTAGACTACTTATTTTAAGAAAATTACTTTTAATTCTTAAGAAAGCAGTGAGGAACTTTCCGTGTATTTTCCCACGGGACGAAGGCCCCCACTCCACCGATTCTTTGTTCCATCCATATTCAAATGTAGGGAGTGGGGCAACCTGCAAGCAAGTGGCTCTTGCTCCACTGGGCCAATCTCCATAATTGTATGGAAGAAATGTGATTTTTTAGAGTTGGGCTGTTTGCGATGCAATCGAGTCTAATTTTGAAGGAGAATTTGGGGAAATAGGGACTCCTTACTATCATTTATGGATTCTGGTGCCAAGGCCAACTTCATCGTTTTGTAGTTGAGCAATGACAAGACTACATAAAAAAAAGTATTCAGCTCGTTATCAATTGCGTTTGAGAGCATCAAAACGCGGCGAATGTCAATTTAGATCCGATCCGATCCGGTAATATAAATATTTGTTGGAAAATGCATCGCGATTCCACTGGCAAGGACACAACTAAATCTGTGAGTATGATGCTGACGGAAGTGCCACTCAAGAGCAATTGACAGATCCCAGATAAATAGAAAATCTATTTTTTTCTCTTATTCTACCCGCATCTCCGAAAATTCCTTCTGTTTTTGAGATTCCCCCCACGTGGGAAAATATTTAACCGCAGATGTACTTATTCACGCAGTTTTCTTTTTTGGGGGAATTTCTTCCTTTCTGAGAATAATAAGGAGCCCTCATGTAGCTCAAAAACGTGTCTACGATTATTGCCTAATCGCTCCCATGAAGAATATGATGGGTATCCAGTTTCGGAACGTGAGCCCCTCGGGGCGTCACGTTGAAAACTTAGCGGATTTACGTAGATGCACTCAATTTGAATCATTGCGAAACACAATAGTGTCTGTGAGACTGAGACCGGGGAGGAAGAATGGGAACAGATTAATTACTTCCGGACGTTGCTCCTCCTGTGGCCTGGGAAGTGTTTGAGTGATTTCCACAAATTCCCTAAATTTATCCACTATGACTGGAAGGACAAGTGGATGAGCCATGAGCATTGGGTGGATGAGGAGGAGGGAGTGATCATCAGTGGATTAAAAAAAATAGGGTATTTGGAATTGTGCCACGTACTTATTAAGTGCCAGAGTTTCCATGATAATGCAGGAAGTTGCTCATTGCTTGATCACTGCTCATTTTAAAAATGATTGGAAGACTCGCGATAAAAAAACGACTCCAACAATGATGGATTGAGGATTCAGCTCATTTCATGTCCCCTCAAAGTGAATTGTCATCGAAGGATGAGAAAAATTACCATTTTATGCAAATCGAGAGCCGGCGCGGGCAAATGAGAGAGTGCGACATTTCCTCTCAAAATTTTAAGACTTTGAGCACCCAAATGAGTATAAAGGTTGTTGGTACTTGCCTTATTGTGGAGATGATGATGAGGAACTTGCTGCTTGGAAAATTCCCAATTCACCCCGGCTAACTAGTTGTAGTTGGCTTTATGAAGTCACTTCATTCCTATGACAATCATCGCACAGCAAAGTTTTCCGGCACAACAACTCTATTACATTATTTCTTTGAATCCTTCCAGAAACTCGATTAGCCACACTTTCTCATGAAATGGAAATATTGCTTTCTCCAGAACTGGAACAGAGTTGCAAAGTTCAGGCAGAGTAAATTGAAAACTTGGTTAGGTTAGGAGTGGAATTATTAAATTACTGGGGAGAGGACGAATTGCACTCCTCTCCGATCCTCCCGTTGCCCCAACAGAATCCCAGAACCAGAGAGTGGATTCGGCTTGGTCGGCGTTCAGTCCGAAACTGAGGAAGCGAGTTGGGAGTGCAGCCATTATATTGAGGGGAAAAAAATTTGCCGTCATGATAAATGACACAGGGGGATATGGAAAACTCAGGAAGGAAAGCGAGCTCCTTTCTCCGCATTGCTGCTCCGTTCGTTCGTTCGGAGGAGGAAAAGTGAAAGCGACAACGCATTCCAGTCCGAAGGAAGCAGGTAGACAGTATTCAGGGGCCACAGCAGCGATACCTAGGAACTCAGAATGAAAATATTTCGATAGTAGGATCCCCATTTCAAAATTGTTTGTAGCTGAAGCCTGACTGAGGAACGGCATGAGGCTCTGAAGAGGAAGCAGTTTTTCATTGGGTTGGGGGATCGATCACACCTTGGAGGAATGCAAAAATCACTGTCGCTGCCTCTTAAATTGGACGATAATACGGAGCCACGTATAATTGCCTAATTGATCTAAGAAGCTTTTTAGTGTGCATGAATTTCTGTCCGATATAGCTCGTGCCTGATTTATGCATTTGAATTGGAATGGTGAATCCTGGCGCCAGCAAATGGCAAAATCAGTTACATATTTTCATGATGCCTATAGTCAACTATTTGAATTCGAATTTCGAGTTCAATCTCACTCAATCCTAGACTTGAGTCGGATAAATACATTAGGGACTGTCTACATCAAACGTCACGCAAATTTTGGGATTTCCCAGACCCCCCCACTCCCCTTTGTCACCGCCTTATACCTTATAGGATAGGGTATACGAAGCATTACATGTCATGCAAAGCCTTGACCCCTCACCCACCCTTTTGTCAAACGTTTGAGATGGACAGCCCCTTAGAATCCGTACATCGATCAGTATTTACAATGATCATTTTGATCACCCTGCAGTTTCGAAATCAGACGCACTCGGATTAGCCCAACTCATTCAGTCAGTCAGTCAGCCAGTGGGAGAAATCGTATTTTTAGCTAGGCCGCACCATTCATCGAGCAGGATGTACGTAGATCGTCTCGTCTCACATTTCAGATTTCAAAGTCATTACATGCTTAAGATTTACGCAGTAGCCAAATAAGTACTTAAGTATATAGTACGTAAGTACTCACTCCTCACCATCGGAATCGTAAACGAGCGAGACGAGTGCATGAGTTTTTGTTGTGGTTGATCAGTAAAAAGTGCGAAGATTTCTCATAAATTCGCTTCGCCACATCGCCACCCCTATATGGGGAGGGGGTGAATTTCGCATGAGAACAGTAACGGATTACATTACAGCAACTCATCATCATCACTGCACTCCCTCGTTAGAAGCATGTAGGTACTTATTTTGCAAAATTAAAAAATTCAAAGATCGAGCGTTACCATGAAGTGTATCGACGTGAATAGGAGAACTTCGTGAGTACAGGTAAGGCCTTAGTACTTACTTCCTTCGCCTGTGATTAGGTTGGCCTTTACATTGGCAAGGCGTCGTTCAACTCTTTCAACGCAGAATTCTGTGGCGCGGCTCGTCCCGTAATGCGTAAGGAAGTACAAGCACATGAGCCAGTACGTACTTTTTGCATTCAAAGGGGAGCACAAACATCCTTCGCGAAGGTAGGCAATTTCCTGTTAGGCATAGGCATCATGATGATGAGCGTACTAGGCCTTTGTATACTCGAGCAAGTCTTATTCTCAGCATTTTTTTGAATTTCAAGCATTGTATACGATTTCATAGGGAATCTTGAAAAAACGAATTTTCTCAAAAGCCAAAAATACGTACTTAATGTCTTGGTAGGATATACGGCGTTAAGCACACACAGTCAGCATGTTAATTTCGAAAGAAACAGTGCACCTGCACCTGCGCCGTGTTTGCGAGCCCTTGTTTTGACGCGAAGTAAATAGAAGTAGCGCGCACTGCAGGAGTACGAGTACACTGCCGCTTTTTAAGAAAATCGTTGCTTGTGGGTTATCTAGGAAAAAAAAACTTTTCCTTTTCGATTCAGTTTCAGTCGTTTCGTGTGTGCAACGAGTGTGAAAAATCTCCTCTGATGTTTTTGGGGAAGTTTATCCCTTCAGTTTTGATAAGTGAGGCTGGGTCTGAGCACCTGTGGCAATTTTTTGATAAGGAGTATTACTTGGCCTAGTAATTAACCAAGTGAGGAAGGAATTCCGAATGACTGAAGTGCTAATAAATACGCTGGAAAATAAGCTTTTTTAGTGGATATTGTGATTGAGGAAGAACCATTGTTGAAGTGAAATGCGGGAAGTGTCATGTGATCAATCAATCATCAATCAGTCACTTTCTCACGTCCGATGAATACAGATTGAAGTTGTGAAGTGCATTTGCAAACTAAAGTTTAGAATTTAAAGATTAGCCAGGAGTCATGGTGTTCTTTCCTCAGAGGAAGGGATTTGGAGTTGCTGTAGTGACCCTCGTCATCGTCGCCACCGTTTCTGGTATGAATATTGAAAGAAACAGTTATTCCAATTCATTGATGATTGATGGTTCGTTGATTGGGTTTCAAATTCAAATGATTTAAAATTCATGATTTGTTTCCCCTTCCTCAGCAAAGATATCTACGCGGTGTTATGCATGTCGCTCCAGGGGGG
>JAHZNH010000168.1:0-13200 GCA_027744355.1 Tyrannoseira gladiata
AAGGATTCCTCAATTTTGATACGCATGAATATGGCTTGAAAAGAAAATATAATGCTTGCTCCAGAACCACTACCAGAATCTTTTTTCCGGGTGGAAAACTGGAAAAGCTGTATTTCCAGCAATTTTCCCAAAGAACTAGGGATGCAACTCTCCATTGTGTGTGATATTCTATTCTAATTCTGCTGGATAGAAAAGGTTTTTTTAGGGGAAGGTATAACGCTCCTGAATGTTTCATAAACGGGGTTAAGGGAGCCACAGGAATCATTCCGGCTCTGGTATTTGAGATGGGGCAGCACGAAATGAATGAACTAAACCACCGACCGCATATTATGATTATTATTATGGCACGGGCAGAGTGATGAGGAGCTCAACTTCCATTCCATCGTCCCATCCCATTCCCGACTTTTCATAGGCCAGTTGGCCAAGCCACATGGAAATCGTCGCTTCGCTTGATATTCCAAATATTTCAACGCAGAATAAATATCTTTGATGATGTGGATGGCGAGGGATGATTGAAATCGAAACTGAGAAAAACGACCGGCATTAAAAACCAGGGACTGGATAGATAGATAGATTGACTGACTGATCTTGAGTTAAGAGCTCGTGTGAAGCATTTTTTCCGATGTGATGCATAACACCGACGAATAAGTTCAATTCATTTTGCGCGAAAGAAACAAAATAAGTTATTGAGTTTGTTAGTTCATTACTTTCATTAGAGTAAAGAAAGGAATTTGTACATTAACTCAGCCTAAAACCAATCCTAGCATTCCTTTAAAAATACTAGAAGTAATATTTTTAGGATTGCGCGTAACTTGTCTGTGATTTTTTATGAATTATAACTCATTCGTTGGAAACGTTAAAGCTTAAATCGATAAATAAATATAAGTACTTAAGGAATTTACAAAAATGAAGAGTACTTACCTCAACAGCGATCTCAAAATCCTTCTTTTCGATGGTTCCGCTATGATTAACATCTGAAAGGAGGTAAGTAAAAGGTAGAATCCTTCCTTCAACATTTAATAAGTCTGAAGTAGTTAACCATTATTTTTTAAAATTTTGAACACACATACACACATTCCTCTTTCTTTGGCAGGAAATGCACCATGTACTTAAATACTTCTCTCAAAAACATTGAATATGTCAGTGTCGGCAATTCGAGGGGATGCGAACTTCACAGAAACGTCGTGAATTTCGCACTATCATTCTAATAAGCGGATAATTTGCTTACCGAAGAAACGATCAAAGATGAAGTACAGCTTTCGCTTACGGAACTCAGAGAGGGCAGGCATCTTCGATCTCATTCATTTTGTACTCTTTAATTACATTCGTCATTTAGGCCAAATGCAACTGTTTGAATACTGTTGAAAGAAAGTAAGTATTTATTTAGTTCCCTGTCACTCGCACCTTGATGCTCAACAGACTCAATTTTTTACCGACTTCACTTCAATCTAAACTCACTAATGGCCTTGGGCTCTAAATTCCCTTTTTGCACTGAACAGTTTCCTGAACACAAGTACCAGTTATGATCCATTTTCACGGGAGAAACTTAAAACAACGTTTACTATCAAACATTTTCTTGTGCACTTCATTCAATGATATTTTCCATCAAGTGCGACGGCCAACGCAATAGAGTCACTATCGCCGGGGAGGGAAAGTAAAGGTCACTTGTATCATTACGCCCCCATTCACGCATCGTCTCCCACAGGGTTTCTTTTGTACTTGCTAGATTCAATGGAATTGGAGCTATCGTTCTAGCTAGCATTTTAAGGCAAAGTTCAATATATTCATGGGAAATTGTGCCGTATATTTTCATCGCTTTTATTTCGTGGCCTGGAAAATACTTAGAATAACGACTGACAAAGGTCTTCAATAAAAAATATTCCCTGTGTACATACGGATCTACCATACCGACCAACTCCTTTTCCCCTTTTCTGCCGCTTGATTTATCAAACTACCGTACTGCTAATGCAATGCTTTGTGAATCAAAATTGCGATTTAATGACCGACCGTTCATGCCTATTTACACGATAACTTATTCATGCACTCCGGTTTTTTTTGTTTTATATCGCCCCGAAACCTAGTGAGCCGTGAAGGAAGTCATGCATTAGTCATTATTCATTAACAACACATCGAGGAAAGGGATGTACTGTAACGACTCAACAGCAGCGTAGCTTGTCCTTGTTCCAACTCCACTTTAAACTCATCAACGTCTCCACTCAGGCATGAACTTGTATGGGGACGGGTGGAGAAAGCAAGGACGAGAACGGGATGCCACTGAAATAATGTTTTTGATAACGTGCATGATGGAATCTTTCAGGAAAAGTTGGCTGTTGTGCTGAAAAGTCCTATATTCATGCACTCCGGTTTTTTTTGTTTTATATCGCCCCGAAACCTAGTGAGCCGTGAAGGAAGTCATGCATTAGTCATTATTCATTAACAACACATCGAAGAAAGGAATGTAGTGTAACGACTCAACAGCAGCGTAGCTTGTCCTTGTTCCAACTCCACTTTAAACTCATCAACGTCTCTACTCAGGCATGAACTTGGGTGGGGACGGGTGGGTAAAGCAAGGACGAGAACGAGATGCCACTGAAATAATGTTTTTGATAACGTGCATGATGGAATCTTTCAGGAAAAGTTGGCTGTTGTGCTGAAAAGTCCTTAATGAAAAGCAAAAGTTGCAGCTATCAGCAGACATCTCCATAAAATTAAATCGTTGACTTCACTTTCTCCCCATTCACTCTATTGGCCGAGTTTTAGTTGAAAATGAAAATTTGCCCAGGGTGCTAGCAAATTTTCCCTGAGAAAGTAAGAAATGACACTCTATTCAACCGTTGAAAAAAACAGTGACGGTTTATCTTGTCACCGACCATCATAGCACGAATCTACTTGACAAGCTTGCTTTGTCCCCTCACATCATCCAATGTCCTAATTTTCGGAAGCCTGAGCCCTTTTCAAAAAGTTGGCTGTTGTGCTGAAAAGTCCTTAATGAAAAGCAAAAGTTGCAGCTATCAGCAGACATCTCCATAAAATTAAATCGTTGACTTCACTTTCTCCTCATTCACTCTATTGGCCGAGTTTTAGTTGAAAATGAAAATTTGCCCAGGGTGCCAGCGAAGTTTCCCTGAGAAAGTAAGAAATGACACTCTATTCAACCGTTGAACAAAACAGTGACGGTTTATCTTGTCACCCACCATCATAGCACGAATCTACTTGACAAGCTTGCTTTGTCCCCTCACATCATCCAATGTCCTAATTTTCGGAAGCCTGAGCCCTTTTCTAAAAACGACTCAAAGTAAATACCTTTTGATCCTACAGAGTATGAGTACGTAGATATTGTTTTTTGACAAGGGGCTGGAATATTGGCACCTAATAAATAAATATTGCTTTTCGTCCCACCCTTTTATAACATCTATTTACCATCTATAAAGGATGCTTCTATCCATTTTTTCGCAGCATTCTCTCATGAATCTACCTCGTTCCTCTCATTTTCTATTTTCGTCTTCGTCAATACGGTACCTCACTTTTTTATGACGATGGAAAAAATACTTGTATGATCTTGTTAGGTGTCTCGATGTTTGTCTGTCTGTCCGTCAGGAACTAGAGAGCTTGATAGAAATATTTTTGTAGTGAGCTGAAAATGACCCATTCTTTCAAGTTTGGATTGGATATTTAAGGCTTTTAATAAAATTAAATACATAGATAGAAAGGCCACGTAATGTTAGATGAAAACACCACCATTTGAATTTGGTATAGAGTTCCCTCGACTAAATGTACACAGATACCTATGACATGACAAATAACTCTCGCCTGAATCTGATAGAGAATTAACCAATTGCCAGGTTAAAATGCTAGTGTTTTGGTAAGATTAATTACAGACTGCAGACAGATTTTAGTAGAATTTGTGTAACTACCGGTCCTGCAATGTTTTGTTCCATTCACCGTTGCTGTGCACAAGGTTTTCTTTTTTCATATGGTACGCTATAAAAATCTTCTTACGTACGTGAATAAACTTTGTCGCTGAAAAGAGCAAAGGAGAGAGAGAGAGAGAGCAACTTGCACGTACGGAAATATTGCCCAGCTCCACTACTACTACTTACTACCCTCACCCTCTTCCTCAAATCTGGAGCTTTCACTCAAAATCTCTTTTTTTAGTAAAATCCTGTAAACAAATTTTCTCTCAACTCACTCAGAACTCATGTATAAGTAAACATGATCATCTCTAGGAAAAGGCTTGTCTTGTCCTTGTCGTCGCGGTCCTTTTTCGCTTCAAGATAATCACTCATGTTTTCAGTTCATCATCGTATTCTTTCCTTTGTGAATCTCCCCTCAAAAGTCTTTCCAAACTCAAATGACTGACAACGACAACATCCTTCTAGAGAATATTTATGGATGGAGAAGGAAAATACAAAATTTTGCGCTTAAGGCCCAAGTACTGAAATTCATATGGACCTTTTTTCCATATGTACTTCATTTCCATGCTAAAAGGTACTCTTTACTTATGCACTCGTCGGCCCATCTTGATTTCGCCTGTTTAAGTTAAAACATGCAGATGTGTTTTTACTTCATCATTTCATAAATTTTTGAGAGTGGGAAAGTACTAAAGCATAGACTATCACTACCAAGCACCATCACTACTTACTTCATCCCTTTTCCGCGCTAAAAGTTTTTTTTTAAAAACTGGAGTCACTCTGCATCCACCTCAATCTCCCATTTTACTTATGCTTTTACATCACGGGGAAATGGAAAGTAAACGGATTTTACTGGAGCATTCTTACTTTCGTTGATGTAAATAGTACGCACGCATCCATCCATCCAGAGAGTCTTTCCATCTGCATTACTATAATACCCTGAGTGGTAAACAGTTTTTTACTGTTTACTTATGAAATTGATGATGCTGTCGATGATGCGATGTCAAGTTTTCCAGCGCGGAAGAGTGCCAAATAGGCATTAAGTATCATCATCATCACTATCATCCTTTAAAATGCCTCGCCCACTTTCCACCATCCATCCATAATTCCATATTCCCCTTTTATGGACGTGAATAAATATCTCGGAATTCAATCTCAGCCTCGTACGTTTTCCCTATTAGGGTACCTCGTCAGCATCACACATTCACTCTGAATCTGAAGGAACATCTTTCGTGGAGAAGCCCTTACTGGAAATATGGAGGCGTGCATTATGTACACAACCAACCCAAGCTGGAAAAAAATAAGTGGGGACAAGGAAGAATCATATTTCGTTGGAAGGGAAGAATAAATTCTTTATTTATATGTCAGCTCTCGACTCTTCCTTGCTCAGAGAGACCTCTTCTCTGGAGTTTGGGAGCTCCCGAGAAAAAAATATGGAACTAATTGAATGAAGATTTCATTTCAGCCCAAGTAGAACCGAGAACGTGATATACATAAAGTCAGAATAAGGATGTATTTAGCTATAATTTACAAAGTACTTATTTAGTTAGTCCAGAATAGTAGGTTTCTCCTCCTTTGCTCCTCCTTATCAGTGAAAAGTGTGGCTAACATTAATCACCCCATCACATCAAATGTGCATAATGTAGTTGATGATCCCCTCCAATTCGCCGTGTTTGGCCAAGTAGATAAATCACAACATCTCACTTTAATCTTACTCCCGAGAACGCTTTCCACTAATAGGTTACTTGTGCTTTGAAAGAAAAAAGCTGTGATCATCAATTTTCCTCTCCGTTTCTCTCCCCAATGCATTCTTTCTTTCTCCGCTTGGTTGAGCAAACAAGTTAAGTCAAGTCAAGGTTAATCTTGCGTATGAAAGGAGCAGCAGCAACACAAAAGACGTGTATATTCAGTATTTCGATTTTTTCATAAACTCGCGCGGAAATCCTCCAAGCGAGAAAGCCAGCTCTCAGCTGAAGCTCGCCGAGGCAGCAGAAATTTTGTAATGGATTCATGCACGCACTCTCTCCTCTCCCCCATCTTTTAAAAATGCTGCAGAAGCAATCTCCCGTAATGAAGTAAAACAATTTTTTTTTCTCAAAATTTGCTCCACATATTAGCACTTAATGGCTTTCCCTACAACGTCCATTAGTCTCACTTCAGTGGGGAATTTCCAGCGGAAGAAGAATGAGCAGGGGGAAAGCCACGGACTCGCTTCTACTGCGGCATTCACTTGCGAGTTTCAGTTTTAGCAGTATTTACCCTCGCTCTGAAGCGAAAGATACGAGTGATCTGATACGATTGCAATTCGCAGACCTTGAGCTGGCCGTGTAATTTGTATGAGCAGAACATGTAAACAACAACAATAACAATGGTCATTAAACCGGAATGGTATGCAGGGGGAGCGCTTTCATTGAATTGGACTTGATGATGAGAATTGTTGGCGAAAGGAAAGGGAAAAACGTGAAGGGAAAATAAAAAAAATTCGCTACTGAGTACTGACTAGTGCTTTATTTCTGCTAATCTCACTCTATTGTCGTTAGACAGAGTGGTCTGTTGGTAGCTCCTGCAGTGGGTTTTCCCGACCTAATTTTTGCGTAATTCTAGGGCTCCATAGTCTGGGGTGGTTGCTCTTAGTTAGTCCTTGTCTGATGATCATGATGATGTTGGTGGTGGTGAAAACAAGACGAAAACTAAATTTACAGGTAAGAGTACCCGATTCTCGTGTTTGGATTGAGTTTGTTTAGTTTTGTCAGTATTTACTCTCCTGAATGAAGAGAATAGAAGTGAATTGACGTGGCTACTTTTAGTTTTCAGCTGAGGATCGGAATCGAGCACACGAGATGAAAATGAGGGATCATGGATGGCTGAAAAGAGAACAGTTTATGAATGTACTTAAACGGTGCCGTATAGCACAGGAGAATTGAATCGTGATTGTACTAATGCGGTGCGACACATGCTTCAACCTAAGCCTGTAAGATTGGACAAGAATGAGAGTAGAATGCAGAAAATCTAGTTCGTATAGTTCCTCCTTCCTTTGTTTGTTGAATGTTCGCGTGGATGAAGTACAAAGATCCCTCTCCCTCTCTTTTGTATTAACAAGTCCACAAAAACAGGGAGACTCATCCGTCGAGAATCTAATCCACATTTCAAAATAAATCTGAATTCGAGAGATAAATAAATTACTTTATAAATGCTAGTAGTAGGCAAACAATGCAGTAGTGTGTAGGCGTGCCAAAAACCGCATAAGCTATATAGTACCTTCTGGGTAAAAATCTCAGCTTGTTTTTTGTTTTTGTTGTTCATTCTCATCTCCGCAATTAACTTAATGTGGAGCTTTATTTACGTTGAAATGAGCAAGAAAGCGAAGAGGTTCTTCACAATTTTGCTTATTTTTTGTATTATTGCGTAACATTATTTACAATAGGAAGCCTGAATTCGTGAAAACTGGAGGTAAATCCGTAAACCTCCCTAAAAGATCCGCGAATCGCCAATTATGCATTTTAAGGTAAATAATATGCTGGCATATACCCTGGCAAGATTTTGGTACTTTATCCTGCACTCCAATTCAAATTATGTTTTCATTAGGTCGGCAAGAAGTACACGAAGGCCCTCAGGATACTGCTATTTTGGCAACCACGCCAGCGAGAATATTCTTTTTCTCCCCGGAAGATATTTAAACAATGGAAAGGCTCAGCTTGAGTAAGTAAGTATTTCCCTTCCTTGCACATCATCATCCTCAAAAGAAATACACGAAGGCCCTCAGGATACTGCTATTTTGGCAACCACGCCAGCGAGAATATTCTTTTTCTCCCCGGAAGATATTTAAACAATGGAAAGGCTCAGCTTGAGTAACTAAGCATTTCCCTTCCTTGCACATCATCATCCTCAGCACGTGTTTACCTACCCCAGTCGCACATGTTTCTACAAGGCTCGGAGGAATTTTATTTGTCCTAGTCCTTCGTTCCAACTCAAGTGGAAATGGAACAGGGTTTTGAGGGCTGAGAGCATTGAGCACGGAGGCAGAAAGATTTTCTTTTTCTTGGTCGTCCCGATGTCTTTTCATCGCCATCATCATCATTATTATCATTCTATTTTTATGTAAGTCCTACTACAACTACTACCTCCACCACAAGAAAAGGATGAAGAATGTTGGGGCATGATTTCGCAACTGCTACTTAGGAAAAGAAAAGGTCCACCTTTAGTACAACAAAGCAATTTGTGCAGGGAGGAAAAAACGTTGATCCGTGGAGGAACATGGGAGCCGGCAGGCAGCCAGCCAGCCAACCAACCAAGCAAGCTTCGAGCCGTTGTTGCTCCATTATTGTCTGTGACAATCTCTGCCTCATTCCCTGCCGACCCCCTTAACCTAAGCCCTTTTTTCTGCTAGACTACGACTGCGGCAATAAGGAAAGAGATCCTTCTTCCCAGCAAATTTCTCCCCTTTCCCCATATTTTTTGACTGATTAATAATGAAAGGATTGGAATGGTCTCCGGGAGAAAAAAAAAGTAGAAATATTATGAACTGTGTGTGGACGGGAAGATCTAAATGTCGTGTGTCTTGAGCAACTTTTTATTCCTTCATTCCTCTTCTCAAGGTTTTCTTTATAATAAATTAGCTGGAACTGGAGTTGAAACCGGTTTACACTGGAAAGTGGAGAAAAAAATATGGAATCTACTCTCTCCTTCCTTCCTCCTTTCCTTCCCTCTGAGTTCGTGCTCCTCGACTCTGTGTTTGCCCCAAAGACATATTTTGCTCGGAAAGGATATGAAAAATAAATGAAGATGAAACAGTTTTTTGAGGCAATAAGTTACACGGAAAAACCGCGGCGAAGCATGAATTCGCGCATCATTTTGTGTCTTATTGAGTTTGAGTTGTAGGGAGGAAGTTCGAGATGGAAAAACGAAACAAGTTTGAAATTCTTTCGAATCCTGTCTCTCTGTCTGCCTCTGCCTCTGTGATACTTGTGCAATGCGTGTGACATCTCCATTCTAGGAGACTCGAGCGAATATGAAGTTGTTAGTTAGTTGTATCACACACTCCATCGCTCCAGATCATGATAATATGTCATGCGATATGAGAAAGAAAAAAAAGAACTTTGGAAAAAAGTACGTAACCGTATTTCTAGCCAGCCTGAAAAGCAAAGGTGGAAAAGGGGGTTTGGGTTGAATAGAGCCATAATGACATTTCCACTAATAGGGCAAAATGCTACGCTGTTGCAAACATCTTTATTTGCTCAAATATAGGTTAGCGAGCAAGATCAAAAGCATTCGTAAAAATTATTGGGTGGAGTGGAGGCCGACTATCCAGGGGTAGACTTTGCCTGCGTTTTAACGAAACTAATGAAAATCTGAACGGCCGGAGTTGGAGAGTGGCTCGTATTTAGAGCGAAATGGAAAATATCGGTGGTGGTTTTACTTAATGGACGGTTTGGAATTGGAATGCTGGAACTGGTTTCTAGCAAAGTGATGGTGGGGTACAAAATTATGATATCATATCATATTTATTCTTTCGATCCTGATAGCGCTTGCCTCTAAAAAACTGAAATGGAACGCTAATTTTCTTTGAAATTCCAAACGAGCGGAAAATGAAGAACGATGATGATGGTGAACCAAAAAAATGATAAATGGAACTGAGAGTGGAACTGAAACTGGAAAGTGGACTCTGAACTCTGTATCGTCTGCATGGGCTAGAGAGTAAAAGTAGGTACTCGTTTCACGCTAATTGATGATGTATTCATGTATGCATTGTATTCCTTGAACATCTTTATAGGGCATACCAACAGGCAGTTTTCTTGTATTAGGGTGCCAGAAAATAAAACGTGCCCTGGAGATCTGTTCAAAATGGAACTGTAGAGCATTTTTAATGATTTCGTTCCCTGATTTAATAATACTTCGTGTGAGCGTCGATGGATTTAAAAGATATAAAATTGTCGGTAGCAAGGAAAATGGTTTCTCTAGGTATATTTATTAGTAAAAGGCACGGTAAAAGCAATGAAGTGTACAGCTTGAGTGGCTGCGAAGAAGTGGGCAAAGAGACAATATTGATGTGTGCCTTTATGGCTAAAATAAGAACAAGGATCGTCAACCTCTCATCGTGAGGTGACGAACAAAGCATCAAAGCATTATTACCATAAAATATCGAGGTGGACACAATCAGCATAAATACAGGATTATGAATTACTTATAGGTTGCTGCACTTCATAAAATTCTTAAATATAATAAGTCACCGTTCTGAACACTTCGAGTTCGGGTTTGTTAGCCCTCAACGTTTCGGAAACTTATTCAAGAAATGTGAAACACTCACGGACACAATTTATTATGATGAATTTTGATGTAAGGAAGCTTTTAGTTTGTGCAGGTTTTTTCCAGAAATTCTGCGCAGTTCGATTCGATTCAATTTGAATTCAACGATGAAAATAAATGAATACGAAATATTTAAAAGAGAAAGAGTGATAACTTCATAGAGCTCCACCATTATTTTCTCAGCTTATGTCTATGCCACTAAATAATTAATTGACGAAAATGTGGTTAGTGAATAAGAAATAGGCATAGATACTGATTATCAATGTCTCTACTTTGCAAATATAGGCTCTGTTCCGTGTGGGGAAACATGCGACAACGCTACTTTGTCAAATGGAAAAGAAGCCTTACTCATCCCCTGTGAGCTGTATCTCTCGCTTCGTCGCTACCCGAAATGAAAAGAGAACAATAAAGAATTCTGAAAAGCGAAATGCTTACCTTTGAAGCTTTTGTTTGGCGACTTGAACAAAGGATATCTCGCACTCAAATTGGAAATTAGAATCTGCAATAGGGAAAAGAATGGGTGTTTGAAATTCACCTGAATAATCTTCTGGATTTTCTATTGTTGGAGGTATAGAGGTAATAATCCATTTCTGAATCGAACGGAGCAGTTTTTGAGTCAGAGTCGGAAAACTACAAACTGCAGGGATAATTTTACTTGTTAATACGCGAATGTAGAAGAACGTGACATTTGACTTTCTCTTACCTCTTTCTCAGTGAGGATGCTCTCTACAGGTAGGAAGGGAAGACGCAGTTGTAGTGCGGATTGTAAAATGATCTATCCGTCTGGATGGAGAAAAAATAGTGTTAATGGATATTAGGTCGACTTTCACCTTGAAGACTCCCTTTCCTCCCCGAGGAACGCGCAACAGGAGAAGTTTTCAAAAGTGGTTGGTTGAAGGGGATGAGCAGAATGTTCTGTGGAAGCGGGATCTTGAAGAAAAGTTTTTTGTCTTAAGATATCTCGCACAGAAGGAATTCCTGTTGGCTTCCTCTTCTTGATCTAATGTACTTATGTAATGCAATTTATACAAGCACGCACTTTTTACGGTGATGTGATAAATACTACCACCACCTGTAAAAGAATTTTTTTATCTTCTCACCTAAAAGAACAACAGTTTTTTCTATCCTGGCTGGAGAAGAGACGCGAACAAGTTTGGCTCGTTTGTAAAGTAAGTGAGTAGAACTCGCTCTTCAGGAAAGAGTGTAACTTTTTATTCCACTGGAGGAGAAATGAATAAAACGCTCTCGTGCGCTCTGGTCGGAACTGAGAAACTCAGCGTTTTTATTTCCCTACCTTATCTCTTTCTGGTTGCGGAAAGCACACTGGAAAGTGACAATGACAAATTGTCAGGTGTCAAGTGGTGACAAGTTGAAGAACAACCTACACTATCCTCCTGCTGGAAATAAAAAGAGATAAAGAGAGAATTTCGGTGCGATACAAGGGAAAACACGAGCGAGAGAAAGAGTGAGTGGTGGTGTGTGGATGTTTGTGGATCTAGATCTGGATCTGGATGATGATGTCGTTGGTTGGTCGGTCGGTTGGAGAACGTGGGTGCGTGCTAGAGCTGCCTCTCGCTTGTTAGGATAAGTACTCTCCGGTGGTCGCGAGTTGACGATTCACACACAGCAGCGGTGGAACGAACGACTAATGTCTTCGTCTTCTTCTTTCCTCCCTGAAGAAGTAGAAAAAAAAGACGCAATGCAATCAATGCTTATACAAAAACCTGAGGACGCAGCAGCTCTGCTCTTTTTTTACTACTTATTCAACAGTCGGAAAAAAGAACGTGGATTATTAGTACGATCCCTCTCCCATCCCACATCCCACTCACTTTGGCGAATGAATACCGTAAACTGAGGATTGAATTGGAGTGGATGAAAGTAAACGAGAATATTTTTTTCGAGGAAATGAAGTCGTACTTCGTTGCATTGAGAACAACAAGTAAAATTCTATTAGCATTACCTATTTACCCGTTTCCCGCTGGGTTGCGTGATCCAAGTTAATGTAATTTTTATTCGGTGAGATGAGAGTCAGAGAGAGAAAAGTTTTTTTTGCAGAGTTTTTCTTCCCCTCACGAAATGAAAGGGATGAAGAGAGGAAGTGGAAAAGAACTGTAGAAGTGCAATGGAGTGGCTTGGTTTGCCTTCTTTATGTGGCTTCTCTTTTTATTATGCCTTCCTGACTGGATGCTGGAGCAGGAACAAAGAGGAAAAAAACCAGGCAACAGATGTTGATAGACCAAGCTGAAGATGTGTAATGATGGACTACTGACTTTCCTCGGGAGTATACCTACGTGAAAAATTGGGAAAGGGGAAAGTCGAGCGGACGACTTCACACGAGTTTAGGTATGAGATGGGGGAAGCTTTGCATCATTCACTCACTCAGGCACCCACTTCTCTCCTCCTCTCAAGGAAGCAGCGAGAAGGAGCGAGCGAGGATGCGATCATTCCGTATTGCTTAGAGAGGAAAAAAACATGCATAAAATGCCGTGAAGATGTAAACACTTGAGCAAATTGGGGGAAAATTTTACCTGAGCATCTTGCTTGCGCAACTTTAGACTGAAGCTGAGATTAGTAATAATAATAATAATGCAAGAGATAAGATATCCTGGTCCTGATAAACCGGGATAGGATGGGAGATGGAATACATGAGATGGCTAACAATAAGAATTGAGATGAATGCGGATGCTACTCCGGTGCACTAACAACCTCACAGTCAAAGCATGTCGTGATCGGGTGCAATCATGAACCACTTGAAAAATGGGCTGATAATGCAGTTTTGTCATTCTGCCCTTATCTCCCTGAGCCCGTTAACCTCCCATTAGGTAGACCTCTTTGTTGAAGGTGTATTATAAATAGCTGGTTGATGTACAAGTGTTACATAAAATGCAAGCAGAAGCTCGTGACTGGAGACCTTATGACTCTGATAAGATGTGATGATGATCCTACTTGAACATTGTGAATGTCATAGGAGTCAAAACATCATGAA
>JAHZNH010000169.1:0-14106 GCA_027744355.1 Tyrannoseira gladiata
AGAACACACAAAACTGTATCTACAAAAAAGACCTGCATCTCTCACTCTTTCATTATTCTCTGGCTTTGAGAATCTCTTATTCTGTGACAAACAATTTTTCTCTCGTTCTTTGATTGCCATGCCTGTGCCGGACTCCTATAGTCGACGCTACGGGCGCGAGGAAACGACGTACACCAGCAGCTACTCTTCGGGAAGAGCTGGATCAACGAGGACTTCATACTTATCGACATACTCCTCCAAACAGACGAATCTACCCCCCAGACCTCCATCACTTTATGGGGGTGACGCTTTCCGGAAATATGGGGATCCCTCCTCGACCATTTCTAGTCGATACCTTACTAGCTCATCTAGTCGGTTAAGGGATTATGGGACTGGTGCAACCACCACCACTTCTTCCGGCTACCGCTCATCAGTGTCCCCCGTGAGGGCCACGGCTTCAGCCATCCGCTCGTCCATCAGTGATAGACTAAAGGCTTTAGAGTTTGACGGAAAGGATGATGAATCCCCGCTAAGGAACTACACAAGTAGATACAGAAACCGAGAGTCTGTGTCCCTGACCCCGTCAAGATCCTACACATCGTCGTTCACTCGTGATCGAAGCAACAGCCGCGAATACGGCGTGTCCCCTCTCGCCGCCTTGCCAATCTCCAGTTTTTCCAACTCGGCGATCAGAGAGCGAGACTCTTCTTTGAATAGAGCGGGAACGGCGGAAAATAATACTACTGCTCCTACTAGTACGCGAAAGAGAGGCTCCCTCTCACCCACGTCGTCGACAAACGCTGGGTCGCGAAAGGACTCGGGGGTCGCCGCTCTCACTAATGGACAGTCATCATCCGAGGTAACTAAAAAACCTTCTAATAGTTCAAGCTCCTCTTCTGAAATTTCTTCTGAATCTGCTACTACTTGCGCTCCAAATAAGGGTGTTGTTGTTGCTACTACCACTACTACTACTCCCACTTGTACTGACAAAACTCTTGTAATTTTTGACGGCAATAATTCTGTTGATGTTCGTGGTGCTGATAATGATAATGTCGTGGTAGACTCGGTCATTGTTTCATCTACTAATAATCATGCTCTCTGTCAGGACGAAGTTATTGTCTCGAATCCCAATAACAAAAACAGTAATACCCGCGAAGATCAGTCACTGGGCATGGTAATGATGAAGAATGGAAACATTGCTGCTGCTAGTAGTGCCGATAACCATGGTGGTGAAAGTAAAGCGAAGGATCAGAGTAATAGTAATGGTGTGGTAGTGATGCTAGTCCAAGATAAAAAGGTGGTGAAAAGTGTCCCTTCTTCTTCCTCTTCTTTGAAGGACTCCTCTATTGGAGGTGGTGGGGTAGTGGATGCTTCAGGTGGTGGTGGTATTATTGGTGGTGGCGGTGTTGAGCAGGCTTTCTCTTCTACTTCCGCTTCTTCTTCCGATTCTCTCTTCACTACTCCCTCCTCATCGTCTGTTAAGGTCATGGAGAAAGATTCAAACGGCAATCCCATATCTGTTGAACGTAACAAAACTCCTCCGGCTGACATGATTGGGCAAGAGAGTGTTTCCGGGGCTGGCATCTGTGAAAAAGGTGCTGGCGTTGTTGGGAGCAGGTACGGAAAGTCAGAGGATTTGAGTAGCGCCACCACTAGTGCTAATAATGGCACTTCTTCCCGTTCGACCTCGGGAAAGACTACTGGTGGGAGCGCGGGGATAACTCGACGGAGACGAGAGTCGGATTCAAATGCCAACAACTTGGTCGAGTCGCCTGTGACAAATGGAATTGATGGTGTGAGTAAGCATTTGGATGAGAAGACCAAAGTTAGTATCCAAGTTAATCGGGAGCCCTCGCCCCACGAGTCTTTCACAATCAGCAAGCCGAGAAGATCATCCGCTGCTGGACAGAGTTCGGCATCCACATCATCGCCGAGCAGGTCGGGCAGTTCTAAGGTGATTTACCACACCATCAAACTAGAGGACGATGCAAGCTCGGCGAAGAAATCTGTCTCACCAGAACCTGTCACATTTACCGTGAAAGCACCTCCTCCTCCTTCCACATCTACCTCAAGTTTCACTGTAGAAGACAATAAGTCATCATCCAGAATTGATGGTGTGAGTAAGCATTTGGATGAGAAGACCAAAGTTAGTATCCAAGTTAATCGGGAGCCCTCGCCCCACGAGTCTTTCACAATCAGCAAGCCTAGAAGATCATCCGCTGCTGGACAGAGTTCGGCATCCACATCATCGCCGAGCAGGTCGGGCAGTTCTAAGGTGATTTACCACACTATCAAACTAGAGGACGATGCCAGCTTGGCGAAGAAATCTGTCTCACCGGAACCTGTCACATTTACCGTGAAAGCACCTCCTCCTCCTTCCACATCTACCTCAAGTTTCACTGTAGAAGACAATAAGTCATCATCCTCATCAGAACAAGTCACTGGCACTATTACCCCCTCCACCGCACTAAATGGGGCCGATACCAGCGCAGAATTCAAGTTATCACTGCCAAGACGCCGTTCCTCGGCCATCAAAGTGTCGGACTTGCCTTCATCCTCTTCGTCCACCACACCAACTCCTCCTACCGAGAACACTCTCTGCAACGGTGATATCGATGCCTCGGAACTTCCTGAAAGTAGCACTAGTAGTTTGTCTGGAAGTCAAGTCAAAACTAAATTCCAACTCCAGCAGATCATCAGTCTCCCCCGCAAAGTCGGGTGTTCTCAGCAGCAAAACAAGAGCAAACAGGAAGTCAGGATCGCCCGCCGACAGGATTGGAACTAATCACCATCAAAGTCCACTGAAAAATGGAGAGGACTCCTCCTCTGACGAACGGAGTGAACATGAGAAACCATCAAGTCAAGGAAGCTTATCCAGATCTGCCAACTTTCACTCGAGCAGTGGTAGCATCACTAGAAAGTCCAAGTCGAAGTCTCCATCGTTGACAATCATCCAAGTATTTGAGTAGCGCTGACAGCTCCAACTTGAACGGAACCGATATTACTCCGCACAGCTCCCGCTTCGCTTATTTACCTTCAGCCGATAATTCTACTAATAAGAATGACAGGAGAAGCCGTTATGCGCATTTGACCTCGGCAGATTCATCCGATGTAAGTTTGAAATACAAACCGCATTCTCTTTCAAAAAAAAACTTTCTTCTTCTGTTTCTTCACCGCTTGCCTTTCTCTTCTCCTTTGCGCTATTTCTCTTTTTTACTTACTTTCGCTTTTCAAAGCTAAAGCCATATTTTTCTCATAGAGCAGAAAACGTGTTTATCATTAAGTACTTAAACAGTATCTATGTATTTATGTCGTTTGAAATGTCTTGAAGGCGATTTATTAAGTGTGGTATGAAATTCACCCACGCAATATATTTTATTATTTCAATTTTGACGAAAGCATTAGGAAAGTCCGTCTTGAGTGTCATGTTCATTGTCAATTTCAAACTGGCTTTCTCTTACGTCTTGTCATACAATGTTGCATAATTTATGTCTATGTCTTCGAATTCAATTAATATTATGTCATTTCAAGGGCAAACTAACTTCGTGTTGACGGGTAGAAGTAATCTGGCCATCTTTTCTGAATTAATATTATAGCATTCACCAGTTCACCTATTTAATCCACTGCATGAAAATTTCTTGTTTGGAATCATTTTCATGCAAGCATTAGACTAGGTAGCAGGAAATGCTTCATTCAATTCAACTTCTAATTTTGCTGGAATATAGAATATTCCTGATATGTATCGCATTAAGAAAGGCGGAAGTAAATAAGTTGAAATGTCTTTGACTCTGCCATCAGTATGTATATTCCTAGAATCCGAATATATCGCGAATACATATTCAAGACAGATGTGTACAACTCCCTCTCCAAAATATTTGGGAAGTAAATAGTGGAGCAACGGTAATGGGAGAAGAAGTATACTTATTTTTGGATTGATCTTGCAGCGAATGAGTTTAAGTGCGCCTTGGAGAGTAGTACATTGTTTTTTTGGAAGCTGCCCATATTCATCTGCATCCATCTCGCTTTCTTCTTCGTGTTGAGCAATAATTATTGTCTAGAAATAACGGAAGCTGAGAGAGTCATTACACACAAGTAAGCTTGTCTTCAGCTTAAATACTGCAACATGTCAGAGTCAGAGCTCAGCTTCCTCCAAGGTGGAATTTCAAAGTACGAGAAGACAAGTTGCTTAAGTTGAATTCAAGGTGACAGCAAAGGCAACACTTGCACTACTGCATTATTCGCCATCTATTTATCTCTGCTTTTCTGTCTCTTCAAGTTTTTCAATGAAAGGAAACTTCTTGGGCTCGTGCTGAAGGGAATACAAAATCAGTTTTGAAACTCAGTGGTTAACGAAGCCCACTTTTCGGTACTCATAATTATTTTATCAAGTAGTTTCTCCTAAAATTCGCAGCGTCATTTCCGTCGTTTGAAAAGCACATCTTGTGTAATTCAGAGGATAAAATAGTCATAAGTATTCATAGTAGTAGCCTACTTTTTATTTTTGTACGGAATGGGCCCCGTATCTAAAAGGAAAGTGAAAGTGAGCAAGTCCTCAACCCGGAATTCAGGTCACGGTCAGTCTGGCAAGCACAGCAATAATTACAGTAGTGGCGATGATGAAGATAAGGAGAAGCTGTCATTCCTTGTCAGTAAAAACGATAAAGACTTTATCTTCCCCACATCATCCTCATCACTGAATTCCGAGACGGGACAATTGGCAGCGTGGCTATGTTCTCTGCCCATATCTTTAATTCAGGCTGTAGTTAGTTACAGTAATAATTTAAAAATAGGGAAAAATGAACGATTCTCAATGGCAGAAAATAAGTCTACAAAGGAGCATGATCCCACTAAGGATTCTCAATTTTTTCCTCGAGCAGTACTGCTACCAGCTTTCGATTTGGGAAGTACTTTCCACACTGGTGTTGTTGTAGTGGTCGGTTTGATTTTGTTTTACGCCCTGATACTCTGGGCTTCTGTCAAAGTGATGAAGTTACGTCGACCTCGGAGTAATGATCTGTCATTTGAATCGTGTCGAAACCATTGGAACAGTAGTGAGAATTCGAATGTAGAAAACAGGAGTCGTTGGATTAACCAAGAATATAATAATATAAATTGTAATCCAACGAGAACGAGTAGAATGATGAGAGGCATCAGTGCAACTGCAAACAACTTCTTACATTCCAAAGCCCAACCAGTGATTCAGTGTATTTTGTCTGGGGGTTCCGGCTTCCGAAGTTCATCTTCTGAATCTTTCAAGGTATGCCTCACTGAAAGGATTCATTGTAAAAGTAAATGCTTGCATACCTTACTTTAGTCGTAGAATCATCCTACTCGTGAATATGCATCACTGCCTCTATTAAGTAAACGGCGAGCCAACAACTTAAATACAACTGTTCCCGAAATGCTTGGATTATACGATTTGGCGTGCAAAAGCCCTAATAATATTAACTAGACAGCGTTTGATGTGAGTACAACTGCTTCAAAAATGAAACATTGATAGTTAGAAGTTTTGCGTCTTCATGTATCCTGTCCCATAAGTTTCCTTGTAGTATTTTTCCTCGACGAATAGGAATGAGCTCATCTCTATTCCGAAAAAGTTCGCCGGGTAATGGAGACTTTATAAAAAAAAGAGCCCCACTAAAGTACTATTTACTACTCTCTGATGTCTGCCACTTTCCAAAAAAGTGTTTATGGATAGGGCGTTTGGGATCTAAGCCAAGAAAAATTAGGACATTTTGTCATTCAGATTTCTGCCAATAGATTTGGAAAAAATTGACTGAAATGCTTATTCGGCTTTGTTGACTCAAATCCGAGAAAAAAATGCAAATTTTCTAGACCTTGTAATAATTCTCCCGAGTTTGAAAGTACAAGCAAGTATGTGAGACCATGGCTAAATTCGTGAATGATGAAACCATTTGGAAGACTTGATCAGCTCATTCCGCCCAAATTATGTGAGTGCGTGGTCGATTTTGTCAAGCTTGTGCATTACTATTGCTCAGGAGGAGGATTTGAAGCGACAAAATAAACCCGCACTCATAAAATACGCTCCATCCAAACCATGCTGCCTTCCAAAAGCAACACGACTACGTGAGCGAGCATAAAGAAGAAAGTGAATAATATCGCATTTCGTCTGTTAACGCATCTCATGTGGATGTCGGTCGGTCGACTTTAAAAAATATTTTCCTCGTCTTCACTTCATTTCATCATCATGCAATCATTCTCTGTCTGGCCTAGTCTGGTCTGGTCTGGCGAGTGAGGTGTCACGGATATTTAAAAACTGAAGGAGTAGTATATGAACTGAAGATGAGCATTTCACAGTAATAATATTAATTATGAAGATCACTGCTGTGGTATTACGCCGCATCGCGCTGAGAAGAAGCATCATGTTCTCCCTTCGTTAGAATCATTATCATCATCGTTATTACAATAGGAAAGGCTTCATTATACCTATAGAAATTATGCATACGATACGATGACGATGATTATGGTGAGCCGAAAGAGATCTCCACATCACATCACGCATAACCTGCTTATTGTNTGACGATGATTATGGTGAGCCGAAAGAGATCTCCACATCACATCACGCATAACCTGCTTATTGTTCTCGAAGGTCACTTTTTGACATATGGGACGATTAGCAAATCTGAATCTCCGAGCCTAGTCGTGGTTCGACGAAGTGAGCCATACGAACACACACAAAATATAAACACGTTACTTTTTAGTATCCTGATCCTGACCAGTGGTAGTGGTGGTGGTGTGACCATACTAAATAAGTAGAATTATTATTGTACTCCGGTTATTCTGACCATTATTCCTTATCTGCAAATTCATTCAGAATCACTTTTTTCAACACTTCCACCTAGCTCTCCTTCCACTTTTTTGTCTGAAGACCTAACTTGTGTCCAACCACACCACACAGAAGAAACAAAATAGTCAATAAATATTTTCCACTTGCCTTTTAGCAGTGCTCCATGTTTGTGGAATGGCTTTTGATGATGATATTGATAATGCGTGTCACGCCAATACAACAAAAGTAGTCAGCTTGCCTTGGCATTGTTATTTTTCACTTTGATTTTTTCTTTCCAAAATCTCTTCATCAAAATACCTATCCTATATGAGGCAGAGAATCGTTATCTGTGATTTTTTTTCGTGGAAGAGACAAAGTAAAGTACTCCATGCATGTGGCAGTGGTGGGGAATAAGGAATCGTAAAGTTGGAGATTTTTTTCCTCATTTCGCAAAAATCGATGATGATGCCCTGTAAGTGTGCAGGTGTGGATTATCGCGCTTGGGTAGGATAGGTAGTAGACATAACCTCTTATTTTTTGATTCCCCCAAATATACACGTATTGTACCTTACTTTTGCCTGCCATGTAGGACGTTTGAGGTCATTTCATACTTCTGCACATAAGCAAATACATAAAGCACAATGCTGGTTCACTGGTTGCAGTTCCGATCAAATCGAGGTACAAACTTGGACTGTGGATAATTGGCTGAGCAAAATGTGTCAAAAATGATGATCTTTGCATGAGTCGTTGTAAGGGATTATTAGACATTATTACTTCCATTCTTTTTGACAAGGAACTGCTTGCCAATTCCCCCTGCTGAAAAAAATCATGACAAAAATAAATATTTTCCTCCTTCCTCTCACCATGAGTGAATTCCCCATCGATGTTTGATATTCCACGCACGATTTTGCCAGACAGATCTGCAACTCATTGTTCTCTAAATAATACAGAGATTATGGCATCGCAGAGATTATTGCGTAAAAGGTTATGGTATTTTGTTATGATTTGGATGATGTTTTTACGTTTATGCAAATTTTTGAATTGGACTTAAAATGACATTTTCATGGCCATAGTCGTTAATTTCAGACGCAGACGCAGTGTACTCAAATTAAACGAACTTTCTAGTGTACCCGTACAAGTGCCCGGGGCCGCACGAACTATTTAGGCATCTGAGATAGCCACTAATCAGAAATTAGTAATTAGGTTGCAATTAGAGCTCAACAGTGTGCTCACATGGTCAGGGATTTTTAAAAAATATATATGCAATGCTCTAATTATTTGAATTTCGAAATTGAGGATGAGCAAATTTTGCAATTGATTGATTTTTTAGGGGCCGAATGCATCACTCGTTGCAAAGAAGCAGTCATGACTGCCAGTAATCATGGTCATGACGTACCTGATTCGATTTTCATGTGCGGTTCTTACGATTAGTGAGGCAATCAAACAAGATAAAAACATTTCTCTCTGACATTCTGAATATTTAGTTTTTTTCCTGGAGGGTAAATGCATGATAAACTCCAAGCTTGCAACAAAAAAGAAATTGCTCCTTACTATCACTCAGGCGACCCAACTTCCAAGTCCAAGTCTTTTCATAGAATCTATCGAAGTTGCTTTTTGTTCTTCCAATCACACTGTATTCATTCATATGTTTAATCGATAATCAAATTGGGCACAATCCATCGGCAAACTCACCAGGTACATCAAAAGGATGCCATTGAAGTAGGTTAAAATAGATTGCATGACAAAATCTAATTATGCTGACGTCTCACATTCATTCGTACATAAATACATATCCGAATCGATCAGAACTACATAGTAGAAGGATTGCCAATATTTCCGTGCATCATCTTGAATCAACCAATTAATATGGAATGGAAAGCCCAAAAAAACAGTATTTTCCTTTGTTTGTTTGTTTACGTCTGCATTGGTATTCATGTTGCAAAGCTTGTTCAACTTCCTTTTTATTTACAAAATACTGCGCATCAGTTGAGAAATAATGTGTAATGTTATGATAATTACCATTAAGTTTTTCCTCCGTCTATCTGTACGATAGGTAATCTCTATAAAAGTGATAATGATGCACTCGGAAAAAAAGAAGAGTAACGCTCCATTGTTTCCATTCATCCAAATCAGGAGTGAAAAAATCTCTCAATTCGCTCATTCCGTCTGCATTAGCTCGATTACTGAGTTGCAGAACCAAGAATTAGGAAATTAAGACGAGTCCTTGATGATACCATAAATGTTCATTTATCGTGCAGCTTCAGCTGTAACTTCCCAAGGAAGTTTTTGCGAACAATTTTTTTGCTCGAGTTAGCGAGCGAGCTGCGTGTGCGAACGTCCGGGTTTTTGTTTCAAGATTATTTTTCTGTCTCAACTTGAGTTCAATATGAAAGTACATTACGTGGAAGGATATATTTCAACTTAAAATAGTGTCTTGCCATGCCACATGTGATTTTCATTGGAATAATATATTTCAATTTGATTACTTCGCAGACAGATCACACTTCCTTGAAGGGAGATCCTGTGGTCGTTGTACCTCCGCTAAATATTGAAGAGCGATTCATCATAATATTATCATCCCCCTCATCCTATTTTGCGAACAATTTTTTTGCTCGAGTTAGCGAGCGAGCTGCGTGTGCGAACGTCCGGGTTTTTGTTTCAAGATTATTTTTCTGTCTCAACTTGAGTTCAGCATGAGAGTACATTACGTGGAAGGATATTTCAACTTAAAATAGCGTCTTGCCATGCCACATGTGTTTTTCATTGGAATCATATATTTCAATTTGATTACTTCGCCGACAGATCACACTTCCTTGAAGGGAGATCCTGTGGTCGTTGTACCTCCGCTAAATATTGAAGAGCGATTCATCATAATATTTATCATCTCCCTCATCCTCAGCAGCATAATGAGACCATGAGACTCTGACTGAGTTCTTGGTAATAGTAATAAGTATCATCCAATGCACCTACGTAATATGCCCACCTGTTCAACAGATTAATTTGGATGAAGCTGAGAAGCATTCGATATGCGAATCATTTTCGTAGATGTACCTCTTTCCTCCTTGTGGCTTTGTTAATGACAGCCCACCAGGCTAGACGTTGAGAATGTTGCAGAGTGCAGAAAACTTCCTGAAGGATATCCAGTCGTAGACAGAGCAGAAATGGAAAACCCTTCTTCAGACTTCCCATTGTTGTTACCCTATGTAATACAGACAAGCTTGTCTTAGGTCTGAAAGGTGCTACTTAACCGCCGCTTCTATTAAATGCTGAGAGCTTCATCTACTTAATAGGTGTATGATTAGGTAGATATGGGCTTGCATCGTCTTGGCAGTTTGCATGTGAATCACGGCTGACTTTTTTTTGCATTTTGAGAGTTTAAAGGAAGGTATGATGAGTACAGGTGAATCATAATTTGGGACTCCAATAAAAAATCATCAATATTATGGCGGATCAGCAGAGCTGAGGAAGGAATGCAAATTTTTCCCCTTCCACATTTCAAAAATAATCTGCAACCTGCAACACGTATATACGAGTAGTTTCCCCGAACGAAAACCTGTTTGTCATCCGTGAAGTAAGTACATAAATGGTTTTAAGAGGCAGGTTTTTTGTGTTTAAGATGCAATTATAAGAGTTACTTCGACATAGGCTTTCATTTTTTCGAAGTAATGATTGGTAGAAGCTGAATTGAATAAATAAGGCGTAGCAAAGAAACTCCCTTTCAACTCCAATGAATAAAAAATAGTTTGTCAAAATTTAATTATTTTCCCTCTTTAAATTCTACCAAATTCGCTATTAATTTTTAATAGGCATATTATTTGTCTCAAGTATTTTCAACAGTGGTTTTCCTCAACTGCTAAATATCTTGTTTGGCAGAAGGAAAAGGTGTTGACACAAGATTCCATTTTTTGCACGTACAAAAACATGATAATAATGATAGGCATTGTAATTGTTGGATCACATGTGGAGGATGACGTTATTACACTAATATGGCTTCATTGTAAGTACACACTTCAATAGTACATCGATGATATACATATGTATATTGAGGAAGTAAGTTGCTCATCGTACATAATTACGCTGATGAAGAAGAAATCTTAACAATCCTCTTCCTATTTACCTTTGCAGAGTTGAATGCTTTAAAATTCACTCCTCTCCTCCAATGTATCACTCGATGAAAAAACGCTCGTGACTTTTGCATACCATACAAGTGTCAGGGCTTTTGTTGTTTGTTGGAAAATTTTTTTCTATAAAGTAAAGGTAGCATGAGTGTATGAATCAATGGGCATTGTCTTCCTCTGCATATTATGCACCAGCCTGAAAAAAGAAATACAATGTAGATACTTGCTGGCTCAAAATCTCAATGTGATTTTGATTAATTCATTTCTACTACAGCGGGGAGATTGCATGCAAAAAAGGAACAGTTTTATAATGGTGACAATGATGATGCAGATAAAATGAGTAGTAGACACTATCGCTCTTTCGCCACACCAACAACAACACCACAGCACCAATCCATCAACTTTCGAATCGACCAAGTCCCTGCATTCCTTCAGGATTCGTACCTGAATAGATAGTACTGGCAAAAATTGTTATTCATTGATGGCGACGATGATGATGACGCTGGTGCTGAACATACAAATACATCCATTTCATGTATAGACGCACATTAATTGTTGGACTTGTAAGTATGCATAGGTTTATAGCCACATTTTTATCACGTTATCTGAGATTGTGGACCGATGATACTCGTTGAGACCGTGGCAGCATGGCAGAAAATCTTCCTTGTTAAATTGATTCAATCTCCTTTGAAATATTTTTTTGTCAGGTCTTTTCCTTTCATAGAGGCGAGCTCCTTTCATATTACTATTTTAGTTGGTGTGATGTGATGAAGAAGTCGCTCGACAAGGAATGGTTCCTTCTGCAACCTGTAGTTTGGCTAGGTGTCCTATTATCCTATTTCCTATAATTGCATTTTTTGCAATAATTTTTCCGTGCTCGCAATAATGGACAGGATAACGATTTCATCATTGTGAATAAGTCATTTATATCTTCAATGAAAAAATGGTTAGGGAGTGAGTGAAGTGGGAAGAATTGAAGACAATTTTTTGGGAAATCATTTGTATTTTTTGTCTTCTCCATTAGTTCGTGCTACTGGTGTTGACCGATATTGGTAATTTTTTACGTTTTCGGGAAAATTGTGCTGTAGGAATGTGGTTTGTGTTCGTAAAGGCAAATACGGATCCAATCCAGATCCAACCTCCTGTTTAAACTTTTGTGAGTCTATGATTCATGTGGTTTCACGCAAAAATAGATAACCGCAGCTGCAATTTGCATTGTCCGCTCCCGAAACTGTCATTCTATCATCATCGCTCCCTGTTGAGTTGCAAGAATTATTAGGAAAATATTACTCGTGTATGGAGACTAATTTTTTGGATTCATACGTGGCATCTCCAATTTCAATACAATTTTGGATGATCTCACGCTGAAAAAATTAGTGACATTTCCAGAGCTGCAATCCCACACGTGCTCTACAATATATGTATATTAGGTGCTTTCAAACCACCTACTGGTTTATATCGCATCCCTTCGACAGTAATGCCGTTTTGACCACATTCACTGTAGTATTTACTTTTGATTGTACCAGATTAAAAGCCACTTAAATGTCCCTGAGCATTGATTGTGTGGTAGTCATGTAGTCGATGCAGTGCTGACATGACGGTTTCAGAAAATGTGGAAAAAAGTGACGTGAAGGTGATTTTCTGAAGCGCGCAGGAGGTTAGAGTAATAGTGTGGGTTTTTATTGACACTCTAAAAAAGAATGGTTATTATTATTTTTAACCAGGCTGAGTAAATGTACTTACATTGCTCCATTCCATGCTAATTTCAAAGTAACCCTCATCATCAGGGCAAATCGTAATCACAATATTTCACGATTTTTTTCCTCAAAAAACAATATTATGCCCCGAGCAATAACAAGGAGAGGTGTAGTTAGTAGCCTAATTGATTGATGCGTTTTTTCCAGAGGTGAATTTGTATACATATTTTTTTGAATTATCGTCATGAACTTCAAGTTTTCTATAAAAAACTTCTCTAGTTCATGTCGTGACAGTGAATGCATTATGATGGCATTTATCAAAAGATTAGAGTCTCTTCAGGGGAAGCGTCTTTTTTCAGGAATCATGTGAAATCACATCACAATAGGTAGGAGCGTAGACCTAGAGTTCTTCCCAAGTACAAATCAGCATTTTCCCTTGCTCACGTGAAAGAAACGAGCAAAGCGTACTTTTTACATGAAAGTCAACTTGGTGTTTATATGAATATTTTAAACTTTTACTACTTTGATCATACCCTCGCCTCCTGCAATTCCCTGCTTACGTAGGTGAATGCATATTTAGAGGAAAAAATTTGCGGCAACTCTTCCTCCAAAAGTCATTGTGATGACTGGGTAATAACACGTTGCGTTAGTAGAGGCAAATAATAATACCAGTCAAAGCACCAACATCAGTAGCAATAGTCCTCCAGCATTTATGTAATAAAACGAGGGATTTTTTTTTTCGAAGTCGGCTCAAATTAAAGGTCGTTTGGCAAACTAATAGTGGTGGTGGCTCTGGCTAAGCCTGGAAAAATGTATAAAAAGTTTTGGATTTAACCAGGAGCATATTAATGTGGAATTATTTGCTTTCCTCAGAAAAAAATGTGGCAGGGTGGCTTGCTGGCTGGCAGGCAGCTGCGGATAATAGAGGTGGTGACCGTGGTATTATAGTTCTTCTAGACACAGTGCTGCAGATGCAGAGATTTTTTTTAGTTCTGCCGCGAGTCTGTGAGTATGGAAAAATATTGTGGAAATTTTTTTTCAGGAGTTTGCAACCCAAGCCTACACAATACGCGATTGGGTTATCTATGCAAAAACGGATTACTTATATGTGCTTAGATATTGTGGCGAATCGTGGGGATTGTGTTTTGTGTGTATGACTATTTAGCCAAAACGAAAGAGAATCACGTTTGCGTAATCCCTTAAATACAAAAACGCTCTTCTCACAATAGGAATGAGATGAGTGTTGGACGCTGCGAGATCTCGTTGATAATGTGAGGAGGAGTAGGACGGCTGCGACGACGATGATGATGATGATAGTTTTTGGATTGTATCATGCGTGGTTTCGCATCGCCTTTCTCAATATTGGACTTGCTGGGAAATTATAGGTGGATGGATGGCACAATCCAATCCATCCAGTTCTATCTGCTGCCTTCATTGGTAGTAGCGGGGATGGTGGTGATGATGATGACGATGAGTCTTCCGATGATGATGACGGTTGTGTGACCTCGAACTCCATTAATGATCC
>JAHZNH010000170.1:0-12678 GCA_027744355.1 Tyrannoseira gladiata
CATAGTTTTCCAAGGGCTTCCAAATGATGTATCACAAAGTATAAATTGTCATATGACGGAAACCGTTATTCTCTTTTCTTGCCTTCTACCTTTAACCCAAAATATTGAAAACAAACAGGGATCGGTAAGGAATGTTCCAAGGAACCTATGATTCAAATTTTAAGTCGATTGGTTGAGGCGTTCGACAGTTATGCCGCAAACAGACCGACGAAGGGACATGATTATCTCAATATTATGGTACCTACGTTAGCTTCGTTAAAAGCAGAAGCAGCACAGCATTTAAGGTATTGTGCCTATAGTGTAACAGTTTGAGTCATTTAACTTATTTGTATCACCCAACTTATGAACTAAAACAATACAAGAAATACGTTTGAACAGAAAACTGCCGATTTTAACGCTACTGTTGGGCTCTCCGACAGTAGTATTTAGGTAACTTGACTACAGGTCGTCGTCAACGACGCCTAGTGTTCAATCGACGCGGTTGGTAGACGCGACAGAGATTCGCTTTTTAAAAATAATGTGTACTGAGGGGTACTCAGTTTGAAACGCCATTCGAAAGAGCAGAAATTTTTCTTTCGAATGATGTTTTTTCCAAGACCCAAATAGTCTGGCCACACTTTGAATATCTTTGATCTTTGTAACGATGATTTCAGTGCATTTCTGAAGGAACTTATGATTTTTAGGCAAAATTCTTGAAAGTGGCTAGGTTAAAGTTCAATTTAAAATTCCCCTGAATTGAGGGGTCTTTCGATTTTTCCTGCATTGTATAGTTGAAAACCTGAGCTTTCGAATGGTACCTCTCCCAACCTCTTAAAAATCTGGCCACATATATAAAATCGGACTTGAAAATTGGCAAGTTTTTGTTCCTATCCCGTAATGTCCTTTTTGAAATATTTCAGATTTCCCGCTTTTTTGTTTGCATCAGGAAAAGTCGAAACAGCTGTCCATTGGCCCTTGAGAATCCATTTGTTAAAACCATACCACAATTTTAAAGCTCTATTTTACTTCCCTTCAGTCACAAGTTTTAAAGTAATCGTAATCATGTATTGGTAATATATATTTAGTTCTTTCTCCAGCATGTATATATTTTTCTGAATTAGGTCGCTGCTTATGCAAGTACTTACGTAGGTACACACTAAATCTCTGAATCCCTCTAGAAAACTTTTCTTTCCTATTTTCATTGTGGAGCAAACACAAAAAACAAAACATCTTTGATTTAGAGTTTTTCCCCATGCCTATCTCTTCTCGTTCACTTGAAATGCTGAGGAATCCTGGAGAAAGCAAATAAGTACTACTAGTACTCTTCTTCTTTTCCTTTCCCAACCACTCACTTTTCCTTTTGTTTTTATTGTGAGATGCATTATTCCCACTTGTTATTGTATTCGCTTTGAACAATTATTATTATTACTCCTAAAAAGCTTTCATGTCCTCTCGTTGTCTTGCCCCTCGGAGTAAAAAGCATTTCATTTTGGAGAAGCTCTTCTTTTGTTTGCATTTTCCATCCTCCTCTGGAAAAAGAAATTATTAATGCTTCAACTTCATCCTATCTGGGACAACACAGCACACATCCACGTCCAGATTAGATCCTAAAGCGTTTCCATTTGCATTCTCCCTGAAAAAGTTTTGAAGTGTCACTCTTTCCCCGAAAATGGCCCAAATAAATCTTAAAGCTTCACGAAGAGACTGGAGTGGAACAAAAGGAAAGGCTCCTGTCTTCCACCTGGAAACTGAATCCTTTCAAAAGGAAAAAAAGAAAAAGTTTTTTTCTTCTCTGGAGGTTCTCAGGAAGGGTGTACCAAGTTTCATTTTATTATTTAGTTGTTTCTGAGCCGAAACTCCAGTCTTCAGTCCAGCGAGATTGCTGTTCTTCTTCGAGAGAGTGAGCTAGGCTCCCTTCAGCCTTAAGCCGGTGGAGGAGATGCAGGTGCAGGTGCAAATGGGAATTCGGAGATTATTTCGTGGATTTTTTTCTGCCAAAGCAAAATTCTAATCCATTTCAGAGGAGACGAGATTGAGGAGATGGAGGAAACAAGTTTAGCTTCTTCTTAGGAAAAAAATCTCCGCAAATCTTACTTAATACTAATCCGTGCAATTTCCTTCCGGGTGCCGGCTCTGCTCAGATCGACATCCGGAATCCTCCTCGACGGAGCATTTAAAAACTTTCTGGAGTCCTAGTGAAAAGGAGAACTTTCAGATCGACATGCAAAATCCGATTCAATCTAATCCGAATCTAGAAATCCGGAAAATCTCCCTCGAGTTTGAGTTGGATTGAGCAAGCTCCAGTAATAATCTCGGTTTTAATGGGAAGGTGACAATAAACATTTCCAACTTGAAATTAGGAGACACCTCCAAGCCCCACTTTCAACTTTTTTTTGCTCCAGATTTTTCTCCCTCAGATATTTTTTCCACCAGTTAATGCGCCTCCTAGGCCCTACTAGGGATTGTCCTTGTCTCCGTGATTTCTTTATTATGCAAGTTGCGCGGAGGAGAGAAAAAAACTTTTTAATGTGGAAAAATCCGCTTATCCCACTTAACTTCACTTGCTAGAGTTGGAGTTGGGGAGTGCATATCTACTTATAAAGGATGGAGTAGTAGTAGTTGTAGGGACAACTTGAGTGAATCCAAAATGGAAAAAAAAGTTCTAAATGGGACTTCACGTTGTTGATTCTCATGGAGGAAGCCTCATTTTTGCGCGGAAAAAAGTTCGCAGTGGGCTGATTTCATTCGTAAATCTGTCATTGGAAAAAATCCGAGCTCGGGGGTTTTTTGTAATGGAAAAACTGGAGTTTTTTTTCTTTCGGAAAGTAACACTAACTAAGAAAGTAGCTCAAGTTTCCACTTTCCACGGTCGAATTGAGTGCGTTTTTCTTTCCTCTTGGGGAAATTTGTAATTTTCTTTGGGCTTTCTTCGAAGCAAGCTCAAACAGGTCATAGGTCATGCATCTATTAATGAATCCTCCCGTAAAAATGCATTATTCTGAAGACTGAAACATAAGTTTCGTTCGAATTCGGATGTCTATCTTTCTATTTTCTTAAAAATATTGACCCCTGACCTTCCACAGGAATCAAAGGATCATCCAATGGATGCGTCATTGCGCTGGTCTTTTAGCATTAGAAATTCGAAGAAAATTCTTGCTTGTTTGCTTCCTTACCTCACCTGGAAGTTTGTTTTAGTGCTTCTCATTTTCCGGGATGTGCTGATGCTGGAAGGAGGATTAAAGAATGCGAAAACTTTTCCTCTCCGCTTCACTTCATCGGATCGGGTTCCTCCAGGCAGAAAAGTAAACTTTGTTTGGTAGTGCCATTATCTTCCTTACGTAAATTGGAATTGTGTCGGGGCGGATCACTATCATTTTTTTCCTTCCTTCTTCCCCCGGAAAGAGGGAAATGTCAATGGTTGCCTCACCAATCCATTAATATTATAATAGGGAGTCATTCCTTTCAACTCTGACCTTAATCCGAAGCACGGGAAAGATTATGATGGAAACTGGGTGGGTGAGGTAGATTTGGTAGGGCTCCATCAGGAAAATGAAAAAAAATCTTTCCGGTATTCCTGGAAAAACAACCGATTCTCTCACCTTCTGACATTAAGATAGAACGAAGAGGAGGAGTGCGTGGGCGTGTTACCATTTGGATCGAGCAAGTACATATTCGATTCGGCTCCGCGCAGGTGAGATTGCAACAAAACACTTGAGGTCTTGGCCATGACGCAACATCACAAAGAGGAAAATAGGCTTGACTTAGACGAACAGATTGTCGTTTTTCTCCAGGATGACTTTCAACCGATACTGCAAGCTCATCATTAGCCAGCCAACCAGAGGCTGGTAAGTTATTCACTGGGAGCAAATATTTGACCGTGGATCCCGAAAATTAATCAATTTATCCGTCCACTTCCACCAATAACTTCATGGGCAATTTGTATTGACGCTAGAATGTGATACGGTGAAATGGAGCTTGGGTTGGTTTGTGTTCATAAAATCAATTATTTTACGTCTCTCTCGCAGTTTAGAATGGAGAACTGGCGAATGCTTGGCTGGATAAGTGGAGGGCGAAAGACAATGCAGTGTCATGCATAAATTAGTGATAATAACCTTGGCCGACTCGATTACCTATTTCGGTCGGTTTAGCTGGAGTAAACAGATTACCTACAAAGAAGGCGGTATGGTAATATCAGCGGCTCATGAAATCTTGATAGGTATGAGCGGATGAAATAATAATCGACGGCTGTCACGAGCCTCGGAGTAATTTTCAGAAATTCATATTTATCAAGGCCTAGTGCTATTCTTGGCTTATTTTTAAGGCCTGCAAACAGCAATACTTGAAGGTAAACTAACAAACCGCAATGTACAATGTAGCAGAATTCAATGTACTTTTTCAGTTCAATTTAAATGCAAAAGTATGTGGTTTATCAAATATTTTGCTTTTTCAAGTAAAAAACCAAGTTGTCCATAATTCCCTTCTTCAGTGAAATCAACCTCTTATTAATCAAACGATTGAGCAGTATTTATTTTGACGCGTTATGTCTTCCAGGAACACGCGAAAGGTGTATGTCTACTTTTTGGGAAGAAAATTAATGTTACGTGCAAATATTTACTCCATTTCGCTATTGTAAAGGAGGAGCAATCAAGCATTAAAAATCAAACGGGTTATATCGATGGTTTTAGTGTTCTAGATTAGTAAATTAACTCGCGTCAGGATAATTTTGCATCAGGCAAACCATAAATTTGTACTGGTCAATAAAATTCCCATTTGCAAACAACCCTCCCAAAAAGTTAATAATAGAAACCCTTGTTTCTCGAGATGGCTGATCCATTTTAAATTGGCCACGTATTTGCTCCTTCCCTTTCCCCTGAGTGAGTTATTTTTAAGCCAAGTCACTTTCCTCACCTTCCGTGTGTATTCTTGGCGGAATAATTTGTAATAATCATAATACTCGCCATAAATTCGCTGTCTACTCTCCTCTAGCCTCTGCCGTGTCATGTCATGCCCTCCGCCTCATAACAATATTTCGCTCCGCCTGACTTGCCTTGACTGGCGGCCGTAAATACGGGAATTGTTAATGCAGCAGCAGTAGCAGCTAGCAACCAAGTCTTTTTTTAAAGGGAAAATATTATTTCTCCTCCATAGTACAGCCTTTTTTATTGCGACTACAGAAAAAAAGGTAAATCTCCAGCCATAATACCATTCCAGTGTATTGCCTCCACCTTGCCCATTCATTCTTGAATGTTTCATTAGACATAACAATATTTCGCTTCGCCTGACTTGCCTTGACTGGCGGCCGTAAATACGGGAATTGTTAATGCAGCAGCAGTAGCAGCTAGCAACCAAGTCTTTTTTTAAAGGTGTCGGAATGTTTATGGTAGCTCAAATAAAAATGACGGATGAAATGTTGATGAAAATAGTTCGTCGATTGAATGGGTTGAGACTGTATAAGGGTGCACTTCTAAACACGACTCACTAGCAGGCCAGGCGTAGGATGACGGTTAGAAAATGCAGAGAACACAACAGATGCCTTAACTGAAGTGCTAATGAAAACGATTGGAAAGTCAGAGTCAGGGTGCCTACGACTGTATGGAATCTACGGCGGAACTATGTGTGTGGAGACGAAATAAAGGCCTGCTGTGGCAGGGTCAACAAACTACTAGCAAATTAGGTTTAACTATATTTAATTACTATACTAAATATATAAGCTCGTTGGCAGAGCTTATGCTACACGACAAGAGGTTTCAGACACAGGCTGACAGACTTACGGACTACAGACTATATACAGACAGGGTAAACAATAAAGGAACATATATCCAAGGACGACAAACCAACGGATATCAAACAACAATAATAATTACAAGTAAAATAAAGACACTTAACTAACACGAATATCAACATAATAGACATAGAATTATGAAGAAGGTATTAGAAATTAATGTAGTGGATAAAAATATTAATTACAGTTGACATTTAGCTAAGATAAAGTAATTAACTAAGGAAAACGGCCGCTCCGGGCGAGGACAGAGAACTACATTCAAAGTTGGCGGTTGCCCGCCCCTAGCACTAAATAAGCACTGCCTGGTGCTTAAGTGACTGCTTCTAAGCACCGAACATGGGAAGCACTACGAAGCACTGAAGTAGCGCTAACCGGCGCTATGGTGGGTCGCGATAGACCCAACGACAAAAGGGAAAATATTATTTCTCCTCCATAGTACAGCTTTTTTTATTGCGACTACAGAAAAAAAGGTAAATCTCCAGCCATAATACCATTCCAGTGTATTGCCTCCACCTTGCCCATTCATTCTTGAATGTTTCATTAGCATTTAGCATGGGGAAGGTAGTTTGTTGAAACAAGGGGAACGTGCCTTGTCTTCTGGCTGTGCATGGAATATGGAATGCAAACACGAGAAAAGAAAGGTGCACGATGATAAGAAAAAATGTGGCTGAGGAGCAGAGCAGAGCTCCATTCCACTAAAGCTATTCTTCCTGGTTTTTTTCTAAGGGCAAAGCAGCCTTGTGCTACGCTGAACTGCTTCTCCGTTGCTTTCCCTTGTCTTGAGTTGAGTGAGTTGGTTTTTTTGGCTTTGGCTGCTTTGCACGAGTCAACTAGTCAATGTGGGTATTTTTTCTCCTCGATGAAAGTGCTCCATATAATATTTTTTTCGCAGACGAGGTCACGCTTTTTTAAGGGAAGAAAAATGAGAAAGTATTCTTATTCTTGAGTTGAGTTGAACTGTGTGTGGGGGTTCAGGTACCTCATCGTACTCTGGAAGGGGAACATTCTTTATTTCCTGGAGAAAATAATGTGATGTAATGTAATGCAATGATGGAGAATGTAGCCAAGGAAAGAAAAGCTTTACGTCACCCACTTTACTCCAGCTAGTAGCTCCTTGGCCCCTGCTGTTCCTTCTGCAAACTCTTCTGCAGAGCAACATTTCCTCTCCATTCTGTTGGAGAAAGGAGGAAATACGTAAGTAGTGGTGGAAGTATGGCAGGAGCATCGCATCGCATGCTTCACAAAGCCCACTTAAAATTCACGCTTTAAACAGGGCCATAAGCCATTAACCTGGAGTGCTTGCTTATGTATTGCTGACTTTAAAAGTGGCAATATTTCACCGAGAACGAAATCGCACATTTTCCAGGAGGAGGAGGAGGAGAAGGAATACTTTACACGCCTGGAAAATTATAAATAGGACTAGTAGGTACTTAGAGTAATGCATGCCCAGGTGTCACCTGGAAAATGGGAGGGGGAAAGTGGAAGAAGAACTAGAACTAATGTTTGAAGAAGGAGCAGAGGTAGTAATAATCCTTCCATTTCCTCTCCCTTCCCCACATTTTGATGAACGAGAGGAGCTCAAGCTCAAGCTGGAACAATTCACTTTTATGAATGAAGCCCTACTAAAAAAAGTTTTTGGGAGAGTGAGCGAGGAATTTAAATCATTTTCTTTCGCTCTTCTCCAAAAAAATTGGATTCCTTTTCCGGAGAGAGTGAGTGAGTTAGTGAGCAGACGAGTGACTACCTATTCCGGCTAATAATACCTTGTTCCGCCAAAACGAAATGACATCAGGTTCGTCATGGAATGTTGGGAATTCGCGGAGGAGAAAAGCAATCAAGAAAAGTAAAAGAGAGAGAGAGAGAGAGAGGACCGACAACTACTCCAAAAAACGTACAATTACTACATCCATCCATCCAAACTCCTAGTGCCTCCTCCACTAGTACGAAGTTCCAGTTCACCAGACCAGTTAATATCGTTTTTGCATATTTGTACATTCCTCCATTCTCCAGGGAGCGGTATACATAGCTGAAATCAAAATCGATGGTGAATGTACGCGACGCTAGTGCTAGTTCCATTTTTTGTCATTGTGTTCCAGCTCTAACCCTACCTAGTCAAAAAATATTAAGGTAAAGCTGGCTGCTTGGACTATGGACCTACCGGAAGGGAAATTCATGCCAAAAAATGAATTCTCTTTTTTTTGTCCTGGGATCCAGGAATTGGTTATTCGGGGGCTTTCCCCTATTCACACAAATCATTTTCGTTCAGCAGCGTGGCTCCATAGGTACTTGTGCCCTACCCAGCTCTACGGCTTGGCTTTGGTCTGGTCTTATGATTCATGTTCCACTTCTCCAGGCACCGTTATTATTGCAAATTACGGACTCGCAGCGAGCGAGTCCTCCTCCGATCCGATTCATTCCAATTCCGAGCCAAAACTAGAACTCTACTTTTGGGTCTAGCTCCAGCTCCAGCCCTTTTTTATTCGCGGGCGTTACCCTTAAAAAATCCCTTTAAAAATCAGTGGAGTGAACGAACGAGCACTCAGGTAAGAGGTGCAATCAAATCAAATCAGAGAAAGTTGGAAATTTTAAGAGTCACAATCACAATCTCGTATGCACTGTACCAAAGGAAAAGCAAAGCTCGTTCCCAAGTTCCCATTCAAATTCTCGCGCGGTAAATGGCAGTCCGCCGCTTTCGTTGCCGTATTCATTTTCTCTTTTTGAACTTAAAATATATCAGCTGTTTTTCCCCTGCAAGTCAAGCCAAACCAATGTATGATACCCACACCCGTGTGCTATTGTACCACAACTCATCCGAAAAAATAATATCAAATCATATCATTTCTCATTCCGAGCTCTACAAAATGTACCTATTTAGAAGTCTTCTGCTCCTGCCTTGGGGATATCGCGAGTGAGATGAAGCCAGAGTAATTTTATTTCCTCCGTAAAAAAAGGCATTCCGCCTGAGTGACTTATTACCAAAGTGGGGACTACATACTAAAAACCTGGAGTACTACTGGGTCTGAGTACTTTCCACACATCTTCCAGCTCCCATTATTGGCTTTGGTGGTTGTGGTCTGTACAAAGTATGGTGCTAAGTCGTCGTTTGTGATCATGATCGCGATGATCAGAGTGAGAATGAAAGGACCAGGCTGTTGGGGGGTAAGTGAGCGATCTATCCATATCCATTCACACCTTCCAGCTCTAGTTAGCAGGATGAAGTAAAAGTACATACTTGGTTGAGTGGGAGACTTGCATTTATTGGCTTCTTCACCGGAATATAGTTACCTCATCCCACCACACACCCGGATCGGTATGATGGTGATGATGATGATGTGCCCTCCTAAGGTTTATCGTCGCATCACTAATGTCTATTGTTAAGATCTCCGTGGTCATCCTCATCGTCATTATCACATCACCACCGAATGGAATGGAAGCCAAGCCAAACCAAACCAAACATGTTCCAATCCAACCGAATTCTCCATCCATGTCGTGTCGTGCGAGCTCCAGGGATCGAGGGAGAAGAGGAAAATGATATGGAAGAGGTAGGTACTCACCCACCACCCACACCACACTGATTGAGTACGATTACCACCATCGCTGGATAAAGCACTTATATGTATGTAGGTAGAACATGAACATTGTTCATGGTTAGGTTAGTTTCAGTTTGGCTTGGTTTTGGTTGGTAGGCACCCTCCCATGTAAAGAGGCTGGAAAGCCATTGTAACGATTACGGAATGATTATCATCAAGTCTCCTCCGCCACAAGAGCATTGTGTACACTTCGGCCAAAAGTAATCATCTCATTTTTTTGCAAAAAAAAAATAGAAAAAAGAGAGAACTGTAGAAAGGAAAGGGAATTGGATAGATAGGTTGCTCGCGCTCCAGCTCGCTATAGCTGCTTGTTTTAAGTGGAATTTATTGCCGGATTGGAAGATCCTCACTCCCGGATGAACAATGTGAGGCGAGGTGGTGCACTAGATATAAGTAATAGTATTGTTCAATGGTGATATGTTATAGCAGTGGTTGTAGTCGTGGCGATGAGTCCATTCTTCCATTTTTTTTTCCTGAGTGGAAGCTCGACCTGGTTCTGGTTCTGGCTCCAGCTTTGGCTTTGCCGGACCACGACAGTATGACATGACAGGAGATGGAAAGGCGGAAGAGAATTGTTCCAGAGGCAGAAAAGTAGAGTTGCTCTTGTTTGCCATTCAATTAGCTCCTCTGCCTCTTTCCCTCCGAGAATGCATTGCATAATACTTGAATGCGTCATCCAGGAGATAAAAGGCTGGAAAAAAGGGGTTTTGCCCGCCAGCTTTGGGATTGGGATTAGGAGTTTTTTTCTTTCGGATTTGCGATGATGTTCATGTTAGGTTGATAATGTTAGCATAAAATTTAAATTGCACTTTCTCCAGTTGAACTCTGACCTTTTTCTGAGGAGGTGGGTAGTTAAGTACCTGGGTAGGTTGGGAGTAGGGGGACGGTAGATTCCCGAGGAAGTCTGAAGTCTGCAACAGGAAAAAAAACAAGTGAGTTTTCAGCTGCAGCTATCTAGCCCCCAACTTCAGTTCCATCTTTCAGTCTAAATTCCTTTTTTTAAAGTTCATTGACCCTATTCGGGATTTCACAAAGACCCAATAAATTTCCATTTCAAAGTGAATACATTCCACTCACTCGTTCCATTTTTTATCCGTTCCACTCTCTCATTTCCTCAGTCTGGCTCTCGCTGGAGGATTCCTCCTCCACTTCCACTGTATTTATTTTACTCGCAGTGGACTTCTCTCTTTTGGAACGAAACAAGCTTTAAAAAATGGGAATCGACATGAGTATCAGCCGACATGTCTTGATCCTATTTCTTTGAGGATTCTATTTCGTTTGGGGAAAAAATATAGGATTCCACTCCCTTTTTTATTTATTCCTTTCGAATTCGAAAGGAAAGAGCTCCATTCCACACGCACAAAGTAAAACGAGCTTGTCTGACTGGCTGACTCGAAGTCTGGGTGAAATTAAGAGGATTTTCATTCCCATGAAAAGAATGTATGTGGGAATGTACATAAATACTAACCTAAGTAAGTAAGTGCATGTTCCCTTTTGATTAAGTGAGCATTCCTCCAAGCCGAGCCAGTTTGGCAGTTGAGCAGTCGAGTCGAGCGAGCTCCACATTTTTATTTATGTGTGTGCCAATAAATCGTTTTTGATTCTGATTGATTGACGGCGTTCGAAAGCTCAATTCATTGTGTGGTGATCGAGTAACGAACCACGTGAGAACACGGGCGGATCGGGATCCGGATCGTGAGCGAGGAGTGGTGTGGTGTAAGTAATTCTTCCTGGGAGAAGTGAAAATGCTTGTCAGTGGGTGGTCCAAACACGACACGGCTTAGGGCTCTAGTTTTGCCAGGGCTTCTTCTATCCTCCTGTGGTGGTTGGATAGATCATAGGCCTGGAATGGAATGGAGACGGATCGATGCGGGGTGAAGGGAACAGCAGCAGTAATGTCTATTCCAGCTCATTATGTAGGCATTAGAATTATTAAGGAAGGAAAAGGGGAAGCCCTAGCTTCGGGCCTTGGTTGAATCCTTCCTTCCTTTCTTCTTGGAGCCACAGAAAACTAGGTTTTTAAGGAAGAGAAAGCTATTCCAGGAATTAATGACAAAAAAGAGCATTCGCTCAGCAGCAGGAGAAGCAATGCTGCCTCCCTACAGTATACTTCCTGAATGCTAGGCCACCATCTCCGCTTGGGCTGGAGTTCACTGGAAGAAAAAAATGCAAAAATATAGAATGAAGAATTACAAAGGAACTAGAGCTGGAGGACGTGGCGAATCTTCTGGGGAATTAGTTAGGATGAAAATGTAGGAAACAACCGAGTCAGAGAAGGTAAGCATAAGGATAAAAGCTTTCGCTGACCTGGATTTTTTTTGCTAGCGTATAATAGTTTGGTAGTGCCCGCTCCTTCCTGGAAATGGAATGTACCCTGCGGCGAAACAGGAAAAGAAGCGCTGGCGCTGCTGAATTCCGCGTATTTAGGAAGGCCTTGGTTGTTCCACTGAAAAAAGAAAGGAAATATAGTGAATAACAATATGGAATTAGATTCCAGATAATTAAATAGGGAAGACTTGCTGAACCAGTGGAATGTCATCAGGAACGTGGAATTTCCCAGGTATTCCTGGAACCATTGACATCTTTATTCCAGGAGATCGGAATTGAATTAATTTTCCACCTCGGGCAAAACTGGTAGTTTTATAGTTGGTTATCTCAATCTAGCTTGTCTAGCTAACTAGATACTCCAGTCTAGAAACTTGTCGTACGTGCGTATTCATCGTAGACCCGTACACTTTACCCGAGTGGCAATCCTTTTCCCAGGAAAAATGTATGGACGCATCACCGCTGGAAGGGCACCACCGCACATAACTTAGTAATGAGAGTGGAGCCAGAGCCATAGGAATCGAATCCCTTTTGCTTTTACTAATAATGTATTCGCACTCGCTAGTATCGACATTTCCCAGTCTACAGTCTAGACTAGACGCAGCCCATTCATTTTCTTCTGACTCGAAAGAGTTAAAGTGAACGGAGCATAGCATACTTATTTAGCAGCGTATTGCACGGATGGCACGGAATGGGCTTGATTAGGATGTAAACGGTGAAGGCAGAGCTGAAAAACTGGCGACACCGACATATCGAGTTTAATAAACTTTTTCCGTTGTGTCAGCGCAGAGCTCGGCTACTAATAACGATACCAAAGTATCTATTAGAACTAGATAGCAACCAGATTCAGACTTGCTCTTTTTTGGCCGAGCCAAAGTTCCAGTTGTGCTTCAAAGGACTGAAGCTGGAAGTTATTATTTCATTATGTATATCTACTCACATCTAATCCTTTCCCAACTCCAACTTCTGCTCATCATATCCTTCTCCCAATTTATGGTGCGC
>JAHZNH010000171.1:0-11369 GCA_027744355.1 Tyrannoseira gladiata
GGGGGGAAATTGATGTGCTGTATTTTTCTTCGCCACATCACATCCATCCATCCATTCATTCATTCAATGCTCCTGCATATAATCGAGACCTTGGCTTTGGCTCTAATTCAGGGGAAAAAAAAGGAAAATGCGATTAGAGGTAAATCAGGAAAACGTGCTCGTGCCTAAAATCCAGCCGTCTTCATCAACCAACCGACCGACCAACTCTACAAGGAAAGGGGTCGTAGGGAGTGAAACTCTCGAATTATTTCATTAAAAAATTTTCCTCACAGAAGGAAGCGAGCGGCAAAAACCATGCTTTAAAGCTAGAGAGCGGCAAAGGTACAGGAGGATTTTTAGATTTGGATTCGGTGGAATAAAAAATGGAATGGGAAGGAGTGCAACGCACGCATCTTCCGAGTGGAGAACTCGCTTCCAGTTTTTCCACTTGACGACTGTGTAATTATGAGGTTTTTCTGGAGGAGGCAAAGAAGCTTAATCTTCAACCTACTAATAAATACGATAATCACATAGATTCGTGTAACCGTATTTAAGCAAATAAAGTCATTTTCCTGGGCTCCTCGCACGAGATTTGAAGAAGGAAAAAAATTGTGTGGGCACAGCTTAAGAAGAAACAAAGATTACGTGTTGGCTTAACAAGGGGAAATAATATTAACTTTCTTATTCTGATGCGTCCCACGGAACGAATCATGGAAGAACATGAAGGTGGTGTTTAGCACGGAAACTTTTTTCTCCTCCAGATTTTTATCATGCTTAAGAAGAAAAAACCGTAGGAGGAAGAAAAATGACTGGGTCTGGAAGACTCAGGGAAAAGGGGAGAAGAAGGAGCTTTACTGGGAGATTTAAGACGTGGATTGATATTTTTCTCCTGGTTGACTTGAATGAATTGCATGAGAGGGAGAGAAGGAGGGTGTGCACTTACCTGATCCAATAATGAAGACAATAATTCCCAACAGCTTGATTGACTTCATTTCATCATGCAACATTTTGCCCTCCTTAGGTTTTCAGCACGATAACACCAACACCGAAGCGGCGCAACAGCAACAAGGCAGCAGAAAGAGGAAGAAACAACACCGAGAAAAAAAACAAAAACACTTATTTTTTGCACTGGAGTTCACTTCTGAGGTGAGCCTACGACATGGAAAAGGCAGTGATGTTGATTGGAGGGGGGCTAAGTACTACGGACTAATACTAATGTTTTGTTCTTTGATTCTCAGATCTAGAATGGAATGAACACACGACCTAAATATTTTTAAAACTCTGATTAAAGTTAAAATTCGGAAGTGAATAAACAGTCTGTGCTACAATTTTCTATGAATCTCAAACCGTAAACAGCTGATACGACTAATGATTTAAGCTCTGCCGTAGAACCGCAGATATCTGTTAGATGCAGAAACTATCACAACTTACGAAATATCCAAATTGGCTTCATTGCTTGTAAAAAACTACTTAACTACCTAAGTCTCATCTTTCATCTTCACTTGACAATTTTTATTATGCAAATGAATGTGATAGTGATAATCATTTGTCCATCTCACTCTTCAAGTACCTACCTACCTTCTACTTATCATCTTCAAGTGATTGTTCAATAATGATAACATTAATTAGGACGAAGACCAAGAACTGCCATTTACCAAAGAACTGAATGATATATGAGCAAAATCCTCAAGGTTAAAAAATGTCAGCTGTTTTGAACTTTTGAACGCGCGTAAAAACATGAGCCAGTTCATTGAAATCTAGATACGCCCATGATTCAGCATGCTAATGATAGGACATGAAACAACTCCTAAAGCATTCCCTGGTTGGTGCTAGTACGCATTAAAAAGCATTCACTCATTCATATTCATTATCATTCCAAGGATTCTTATATTATTCCTTCAGAGATCAACAATTTTTTCCTCGCCATCATCCAAATCCAAATCACTTGTTTTCCCCTGCTTGACACCTTCCCTTCCCCACGCATTATTATGATTCCTGTGAAATTTCATTTAACTCTCAGAACTTTTTAGGAAAATTGCGTTCCATCCCGTGTTTCCAGCCTATTACACGTCAACTACTCCGAAACTTTCCCTGTGTCAACATCAGCTCTAAGGATATCATAAACTGTCTCCAGAAAAGGAGAAAATTTTTTCTACTTTGTCAGAGCATTTTTCCCCTCTAAACTCGTTTCTTTACTTATTCATTTCCCGTGAAAAAAAGTTTTTTTCTTCTCAGCTCAGCAATGTGACAACAAATGAGAGTTGAGTTGAGTGGAGTCGACTTGCTAAAAGTTACTAATGCATAATGTAAAAGAATCTAGTAAAGTTGTGGACTTTTTTTCTCCTTACTTATTCTTGCAACAGCAGCAGCGGCAGTCGTGGCAGCAGTAGTACTACATGAAAATGAATAGAGAGTGTCATAACAGATTTTTGTTCCCTACATGGAATTCTTCTTCTGTTCTCCTCCGCCTTAAAAAAGATTCTTCACTCCACTCGTCGTGTAATAATAATATTCTCTCTTCTCTTCCCTATTCAGAAAGGAAGGGCGTTATTGCTTCTGGATCTGATCCTCTAATAATCCACGTTCCTTTTAATCGCTCCTCTCAGCCAGGCTGGCTGGATGCGTGAAGGATCGAGTGAGAACAAAAAAAAATAGATCCACTAAATTGTTCTTTATGAAAACGTGAGATTTCCTTCCGGAGTTTCACAGTTGCTCCGCAGTCGAGTTCGAGTTGGAAGTTTTTTAACCCTCTATTTTCTTCATTTGATGATGCATGCTTGCATGCGTAACACGCTAATCTTCATAAAGGATAATATAATTAGGGAGGATGAGGATGCAAAAACGGGAAGTGTAATACTTTCTCCTCCTCTTCTTTATTAAGTGGTACTTGTACTAGAAGTAGTAGTGCTCCTGGTTCTCAGCTCCGCCGTTCTTTTTTCTTCTTGTTGGGAAGGGGAAGGAAAGAAGAAGAAACACGGTTCCCCTATTTCCACTTGAGCTCCCTTATTTCCAATCTTGAGGAGGGCTAATATTGACACAGGAAGAAGAAAAAAAACTCACTCGAGCTCGAGGTGAGTTGTAAGTAAGGAGATCTCACACAGAGATTTTCTCTAAAAAAAAACTCCTTCCTTTAATTTCCCCTCTTTTTGGTAGGCGGTTCGCGTTCCTCCTCAACTCCTTCTTTCAACTTGAACGCGATTCCTCCTCCTGTCTCTAATTTCATTTCACAGTTTGCACATCAATTTCACCTCCGAGTTCAAGTGAGGGATCAGTTGCGCCTCGATCTTGATGTTACAAAAATAACTAGTTGATGTGTGTAATTCAACCTGGATCTGGATCCTCTACCGCCGCCGCTGATACGGTGATTACTACTTGGTGAGGAGGAGAACAAAGAACACGAGAAAAGAATAAGGAAGAGTCGAGAGTCGGAGTGGGGCTTTAATGTGTGGCTTCTAGATGAAAATGGCAGATTAGGGCAGGCCTTCTTACTTCTCCACGAACGTATATATTCTCTCCTTCCTGTACCCTTTTCACTTCAAGTTATTTTGCCCCGTGAGTCAAGAAACAGACTTCCTGAAGTGGTGGCAGAACGACCCAGTCCCAGATCTTTCAATTAAGCCGTATTACTTAATTCAAACTCGAGCACGCTGATTTCCGGTGGAGAGAAAGGGGAAGTTATTACGTCGTAAATATGATTGCATATTGCGTCACATCATCTAATATTACTCTCTATTATGGCTAGAGCCCACGAAAATTGCCTCTGGTCTTATTACAGCCCTGTAGAACTATAGTCTCACATTACCCTCACGAGTCGGTGGGTGGGCTCAATGTTGATTTTGCGATGATGAAATCCGCACCACCACCAGATTTTTTTTCCCAGCTCCACTTACAAAAACAATCCGTTTCTCCCTATCTCACTCAAATCCTCAAAATCGGGGATTCGCAGTCAGTCGGAGTGTCTCTTTTCCCACAAGTGTTTTACCTCCGAGCTCAGAGTGAAGCTACAGGGTTGATAAAAAAAAGTGAAAGGGGTTGATTGCCTCTCTCTCTTTCTCCCTTGGTCCGTGGAACATCCCACTCAATTGATGTTAGTGGATGCAGTGTTGCACAAAGACTGACTCCCTTTGTCTCCCTGGTATACACACTTAAGGTGGAAGAAGGAGCGAAAGCATCTATCTCCCACTCCGCTTGCCACGCACCACGAGAAAAAACTAAATGCTCCATCCAGCTCCAAACTCGAGCTCGATCACCATCACCACACCACACCATACCAGCTCCTCTCTCACTCGCTTGCTTGTTCCATTCCGTGTTCGCTTCAGCCGAGAGGAGAAAAATGCAGTGAAGTGGAGTGAGTGAGTGAGTGAGCGAGCGAGCGAACAATTCCAGTTCCAGAAGCAAAGCATTCGGCATGGCATGATGGCTTAGCTTTTTTTTCCACTCACTCTTCAGTAGGCAAAGTACACATCACGATCACGATACGACGATTCCACTCCACAATGATTTTCTTGCGGGGGGAAAAAGCAGAGTCCATGCTCGGGAATTTCGGGCTTTCCTTCCCTCACATCTCGAAGTAAGTGGTGTGGTGGAATGGGAAGAAAATGGAGTGGTGTGGAGTTTGTCTGGACTTGCTTCACCTCGCAAATGGAGTTTTTTGCAAGCCACGCAGATTTAGTATCACATTGCCCCAGTAGTATTATTGAGACTTTCCCCACTTTTACGGTTAGTAGTTTTAGTAGGCAGTCCTTTTCCGTGTCAGATTGGGGCTGTACCTGATTAAGAGAATAATGGAACGAACGAGTTAATTCCACGGTGTATTTTAATCCGGTTTGTATGAAAAGATACAATTTCGATTAACTACTTCGGGTTAGTGGTGAGGAGGCCAACAGGTAAAACCAGGAAGAGGGTGATTGCCTTCACTTGAGCGGAACCGACCTCGTAATAACAATATTTTCTCTCCCTTTGGACTAACCAGACCGCAGGACTGAACCAGGAACTCAGGAACCATTTCATTTCATTCCATTCCACTCTGAATGATTCCAAGAGGAAGTAAATTGTTTCGAAAGTGTTTGGAAGGCGGAAGCCGCACGAGAAGCGGAGCGCAACGGCAACGAGTCACTACATTCCTAGGTACAGGGAATTATGAGGTTTGCATTGCATTGCATTGAAATGAAATATTTCCTGTGTCATCCCATCCCTCTCCAAACTTTCAACTGTGGCTCTGTAGATCCATCGCATTGCATGACACATCACTTACTCTTGGCAAATAATAATAATGCATTTCGAATTCGAAACTATTTTTTTTCTCTCAGGCCAACCACGAAAACTGCATATTTGTATCATTTGCCTCACATTCTCCTTCCCCGCATTATATTTTTTCATTGATCTTCATCTAGAGAAAAATTATTCCGTTCTGTTTTTTTTGGTACTGGTACTAGTCTGCAGAACGAGAGAGAACAAAGGGGAAAGAAACCCTTTTTCCACCACTGCTGTTGTTGTGCGGTGAGAAATGGGTGCTGCCTCCGGATGAAAAACTAACCCTGTATTCATGTTCTTGCCTGTGTCATATTTTATGCCTGGTTCGCCTTTCACTCAATCCATCACCATCATCTCGCCTCTCTCTCTCTCTCCTTGGTGCTCTCTCATAATTGAATGCTTATGTATCCAAACACTGTGCTGGTGCAAGTTTTTTTTCGCGCTTACGCCACTTTGTTTTTCTTCCTCGAGTCCGAGTCCAGTCCGCGCTGGTTTATTTAAAAACGGGAAGGAAAAAAGTACTTTTGAGTTGTGACAATAGCTGGAGCACTTCCGTCCATCCATTTCGTCCTCATCCTACATCGTCCATTTTTTGTCAAAGCTGAAGCCTAGCCTTACCCTCGTGCACAAAAAATACGGTACGCACAACCTCGTGAGTACTTTCCCCCGTGGATTGGTGACCCATCGAATTGAATCGTATTTTCTATTTCGCTGCAACAACGTCGTCGTCGTCGTCGTCATCGCGTCGCATCGACATGGTCTGGTCTAGCTCTACCCGCCGCCGCCGTCATCATCAAGGCCGCACCAGACCACGAAATAAAAAAAACTTCTTTTTTTTTCTCGGCTAGGTTTAATAAAAATCTACGCGATCAACTACGACATCAACAACAACACTTTCCCATTCTTCGCAGCTCGGAGACTGAACTGGTGGAATAAACGCTCGGAATATATTTTTTTTTGTTTCCGTGTCGAGTCCCGACTCAAGTGCGTATATGCACATGTTTTTGTCCACCACGTCCTGTCCACTTTGCAAGTTGTCAAGAGTTGTTGAATTGTTATTTCCCGAGTCGGGGGTAAAAAAAGGGAAGAGAGTGCCTAATAAATTTTCCTCAACTCAACTCAACGCAAACCAAACCAAAGTGTCTGGACAATAATGCCATTCTAAAAAAAAAACCTGATGGTCGGAGGTGATGAGAACATGAGAAGAAGAGGAAAAAAAACATTTAAATTCTGGACAGACCAGCAGCAGTGGTTTTGGAGGGTGTTGTGGTTGAAACGCATTGTATTTTTTTTACTTCCATCGATTGCTTTCCAAACTCCAGTGGTTATGTCTTCTGGGAAAAAATAATGTTTGTGGTGGAATTAAATGACAACTGTATGTACACATGTGGGTGGATTCAAAGCAATTGAGAAGGCCAGACCTATTTTTTCAAAAGGTAAAAAATCGATGCGATGATTCCTGGAAAAATTAAGCATTTTTTTGTTGGGGCACTGGAACTTTTAGAAGAAATGATGAGTTCCGAAGAAGTCCCCCCACTGGAGTCGGTAAAGTCGGTTCGATCGACTGGTCGGGAAGGATGAATATTTTATTTTTTATATTGAATAGAAAACGAGTGCGACAACAAGACCGCAACTATACTACTACAACTACAACCAATTTTCCTTCGTGAAATTTTTATTCGTTTTAAAAAATTGTAATTTGATAAGGCTCCACTACTATTGCATATCTTGTTTTCGCTGGACATTTCCGCCTGAAGTAAAAATCGGGAAAAAGAGAAACCGAAAAACAAGAACTGTAGTATGAACCCCAAGCCCGAAAGATATTTAAAAGGTGTGACATTCCCGCATGACGAATTACACCAGGTGACATGTTCCAATGTTTCCTTGAAGCATTCAACATCAACATTTCATGATACAATCAATGGTTCATGCATTTTTCCCACAGGAAATTTTGTCAGCGGGTAGGAACAACAAAAAAATATACTCGGGAGAAAATGTGCGGAAGTCACATGTGGTGTGAGGAGATGGATTGCTTTATTAATTACAAAGCTGAGGTTCGAAACACGCTCGTCTAATTCACTTTGATTTTGGATTTCTCTTTTGTCGCGCTGCGCTCACATGCACTGGCATTCCTCAGCTCAATGCCATTGTCGTACACGAGAGCATATGTAAAAGAGATTGAATTATTTATGCAGACTTTGTTCTTCTCCCAAAAAATTTCACGTAAGTGTCGGTACAATGACGGCATATTGGCATTGTGTTCAGACCAAACCGCTTGAAAAAAGGCCTTTGCTTTTGATGACGACCCGACCTTGACAAAGACTTCCTAACGTTCATTCAGCCCATGCATCAATTTCCCTCCTTGCTTCGATTTAATCTCTCCGCATAATTTTGCATTTTTTACGGAGTCCCTCCAACTAATCATGTTTTTATCTGAGGCGGCGGTGGCGGTGCTGGGTGCACCAGTACTTAAAGCCTCTTGTCTCGATTTTCTGCACTAGAATCCTCATCTCCCCCAAAAATCTCTCATTTTTATCACGGAAGATGATCCTCGCACTTTGGAAGAGGGAGACGTGGTCTCATGTCCCGCGTCATCCTTATCATCATGATCATCATCCTTGATGAGATGCATAATAGTTTGCTGACGGCTCCAACTTGATCTTCAATCTTTCACTTGACTTCTCAAACAGGAAATGTGAATCATCATCATCGCCTCACGTTAGCTTTCTCCTCATCCTCATCATCCCCTTCATCTCGACTGCTGAAGAGCCAACCAACCCAATAAAACATCTTGTCTCGATTTTCTGCACTAGAATCCTCATCTCCCCCAAAAATCTCTCATTTTTATCACGGAAGATGATCCTCGCACTTTGGAAGAGAGAGACGTGGTCTCATGTCCCGCGTCATCCTCATCATCATGATCATCATCCTTGATGAGATGCATAGTTTGCTGACGGCTCCAACTTGATCTTCAATCTTTCACTTGACTTCTCAAACAGGAAATGTGAATCATCATCATCATCGCCTCACGTTAGCTTTCTCCTCATCCTCATCATCCCCTTCATCTCGACTGCTGAAGAGCCAACCAACCCAACCACTGTAAAAAGAAGTTTGCCGTTTTAAATTTATTTTATTATTCCCGACTCTCCTCAGCGTCTGCCTTCTTCCTCTCATCGCGCCACCAAACCGTAATACTCACTCACTCCTCACATATAAACTAGTCCCCCTTCTAATTTTTTTATGTGCACGCATGAAACAAAGAAAAAGTCATTTTTATTGCAGGCGAAAACAGAATCCATCCTTCTTGAGTTAATTAATTTTTGATGCACCTTCCAAGCTTTATTTCCACTCTCGGCGGTCGTAACCCCCTCAGAAAAAAAATATATTCCATCCTCCTTTCCCTCCGCTTCCCTCTCAATCCCCTCTAGTTCTTCCCTATTTAATAATGACAATGAAGACAATTTTTAATGCCTGGGTGGGTAGGTCCTCCTCCTCCCGGAGAAGGAGCTCCATAAAACAAAACTTTGTGTCTCACTCAACAAGCGAGCCTCTTGAAAACTTTCTGTATTTTTCTAGTCAGCTCCTTCTTCCTCAGTCCCCGCCATACCACCAAGAAGGCAATAATCCTTTCGTGCCATTGTATACTTATTTTAAATTTTATTTTTTTNAGCTCCTTCTTCCTCAGTCCTCGCCATACCACCAAGAAGGCAATAATCCTTTCGTGCCATTGTATACTTATTTTAAATTTTATTTTTTTCCTTCCCAGTCTCAGTCGAGTTTCACTCAATTAAAAATTCGTAGGTGGTCCCCAGCCCGGTGCTTATATGCCCTCCTTGAGAGGAAAAAAACTTCCTGGAAATGAAAGTAACCTAAAGTAAAGCAATGCTGAGGACATAATAGTGCGTCCCTCAAAAGTCAAAGTGGCTGTCCGGGCCTGGCTTGGCTTGGCCACGGAAGAATGGACCAGGCCTCGTCACTTTCTTCTTCTTCTTCTTTTTTGTTTAAGTTGGAAGTGGAGTTTTGGAGCTACCCTGCTGCTTCTCTCCGCATCCATCCCTCATTTTTTTTCCTTCTCTCCCTCCCTCTCCCGTACTTTCCCTCCAGAATAAAGTTTTCCCTCTTCTTGGTCTGGCTTCTTCTGGTCTTTTGGTTGGACACGCCAAACAAGACAAAGTCATAAAAGGAGATCTTCTCATGCTTTTAAAAAAAGTCAGAGAATCAGAGACGGGAAACGTGTACGAATGGCGGATGACAAGCTTTTGAAATAAAAGCCCAAGTCCAAGTGTAAGTCCACCACGAAATAACAACAACAGCAACAAAAAAAATAAATATATTCAGTGAGAGTCCATTTTTCCCCGTCTTCAGGCCCTCAGCCACTTTCTCTTTTTCCCTACATAAATAGATTCATATTACGAACTCGGAGAGCCTGCTCCAGGCGCTTTTGGTTTCGTTTCGTTTTGTTGTCCTTGTTGTTGTTGTTCTGGTTCGACCAGAATAGGCAAAGCCAAGCCAGGCCAAAGTCTAGTCTGGAGCCGGAGTGGAGTGAGCTTATTCTTGCATCGCTTTTTTTCTCTCCTTTAATGCGTAGCACACAAGCATCCCGAAGAAAAAAATCCACCACCAACTGGAAATACGTGCTTGGAATGTACTCCTCCATAATGCTTTTTTTTCCTGGAAGTCCAGCAGTGGTAAAAACTTTATTAAAAAGCCTTTCCCTTTTTTTCCTGGGAAAGTTGGGGAAAATAAACTTGTTGTCCCTCAAACTTTCAGCTCACTCTTTGAGTGGAGAGGACAAGGATAAACTTGCGGGATAATAATAGGGTACACTTCCCCCAACAATTTTTTCCCATTGTAGTTGTACAAGCACAAGTACTTTGGCTTGAGTTATAAGTCCAGCTCTCCAACTCTGAGAGAGTTGACCTCTTCCTCGTTGGGGAAAATTATATTCTTATTATGCATGAATATATTTGCTCGTGGTTAGGGAAAAAAGCATATGGGTCCAATGAGCCGGGAACGAAGCTATTGCTCAAAGCCAGGGAACCATTCCAGTCCAAGCCAGTCCACTCCACTCGATAGAGTCGAGCCAGTTCAAGGTTTTGCAACTTGATGCATTCATTAAAAAATATGCGTGCGTGTGTGCCTCTGAGAAACAAAAGGCGTGGAGGAGAACGTGTTCCTATAAATTTTATGAAGGTGGTATATCACCAGTAACAAGTAACATGGCAGTAGTCGTAGTCGTGGTGGCTCCTTCAGTGACCTGCTACACTCCTCCACTGAAAGAGGAATGAGCTGGAGCTGGAGTTGGGGCTGGAACTGGGCTCCTCATAGAGCTTTGTTTTTTTTGTTACGTAACCCTACCGGGAAATTCCTTTGTCTCGATGAAAGCCCGTTTGGCAGGTGGACATCTAAATTTTCGCCGTTTTAAAGTGGCTCCGGGAAGTGGTGTCACGAGAAGTGTATAAATATGCAAATGGCCCACCCCATAAAAATGCAAAATACATATGCAGGAGCTAGAAGATGAAGAAATAACATCCATCCATAATTTTCTGGAGCAGCGCCGCCGGCGAAATTGATGCCGGGTTTTCAACTAGGTTGATTTCGCAACACTTACCATTTTTCACAACCCCCCGGAAGAAAAATACATGTGCTGCGAAAATAAGGTAATTAAAACCACGGACGGGCCAGGGAAAAAAATCGATTCCTGCGAGGTGGACTACCTTCCATGATAAAATTACATTAGGGGGCACAATCAGCGAAAATGAATTATATTTTTAAGTTATTCACACGCACTCCCCCAGCCCGGCCATGCCAAGCCAAGCCAAGCCACTGATTTTTAGCTTCGGGTGGTGGTACTGATGGTGGCCGGTATTTGTAACTCAGGCACTACTGGACTGACCCACAAAGGCGAAGAGAAATAGGAATATACATACTTACATCGTGGAGAAAAATAAAGCACTTCTGGGAGAAAACTATAAACATCACGCGGGGGCTATTATGCTTAGTCCAGGGCAATTTGGCGAAATTTTCATACATAATTTGTGTAAATGATATGGGTACACAGTAGTTGTTTGGAGTTTTTGTGTAAACTAGAGCAAGATTTAGTGAGCCTAATTAATACCAGTCGAAAATGAGGAGTG
>JAHZNH010000172.1:0-11227 GCA_027744355.1 Tyrannoseira gladiata
GCCGGAGACATATCCTCCCCCTCATCATCATCAACGTCTTCCTCTTCTAAAGTTTTTACGGAGAATCCTATTCCTGCTCCTGATTAAAAAATGCTTTTAGAGAACTTTTAAAAAATTATACTTGCCGAGTTGAACTACGCTTTGAAGAAGACGGAGATGGAGGTGGCTTTAGCATTAAACTGACTCTTTCGGCCTAGGAATTTCTTTCCTTTTGAGGATGAATATTCAACCAAAAAAATGAATTTCCAGATCGTGCCATGCATTCATGTCACAAACTTGGAAGAACTCAGAAGCTCCATCTAAATACTTGCTTCATCCTTGAACGAAAAATTTTCGTGAAAACTTCTCTAAGATTATAAATATAAATGCAAAAGTCAGAAAAATAAGATGTATTGCCTGAACCCCTCTTCCCCTTCCTTCTTCACGTCATCGTCTTTATCTTCAGAATGTGTTCTCGCTTCTCTCGAATTAAAATAAAGTATTTTTTTCTGGGCGAGCCAAAAACCATAGGCCAGTCGAGTTCGTAATTGACTTCTCTCACAAAATTTGAATAATGCAAGCCAAACCAAAAAGATGGGACTAGGTATTCCCATTCATTTATGTTCATTTCATTGCACTTCTGAAGAAAGAGAAGTGAGTTTATTATTACAATCCAGAATCTTAATTCAGTTTTCTTTGTTAAATATCCAAAAAATTACTGGGACGAGCCCACCGACCAACCACCTCATCATCATCATCCTTAAAAATTACTTATGCATCCTTTTAACTTGAGTGAGGAACGAGTCGAAATTACGAAATTGATTTTTATTACATTTTTCTTGAGCATCACGATCATATTAATCATGCCCATGATTTTTACTCTCTGGTCCTCCATCATGCAGGTGTGGTCAAGTAAGTGTCGAATCAAACCAAGAAAAACATTTCGAACGATTCCTTGTCACACCAACCAACCAGCCTTTGCACTGCCTACAAATATCCTTTTGAATTTGAAGGTTCAATAGATTGGCTCTGTTAGATTCGGAGGATTAATTTATTATTCAAATCATGCGATAAAGTAATCCATCTTATCTATAGAGCATTACCAGAGGTTTACACCTCCTCTAGGATTCTAGAATCTCATTAGGGATCCGACTAGCCCATTTTTGGCAGGCAAAAATCAATTACCAGGGCTAATTTACAACCGTCAAGGTTGCTAACTGACTAGCTGTGGCTGGGATGGATAGTCATGCTAGCTCACCTCTAACAAACTTTTCCTCCGTCACTAAAAATACTTAAAGGACATCACAGCGTCAAAGCAGGTGAGCTAAGCACTGAAGCTCAAGCTTTGACTCACAATTCGCAATAAAAAATTTTGGGGGGAATGAATTGCTTTGATTCGAGCATAAATCGCGAAAAATATGGATTACCTATGCAGCAATTATAACGGTGCCTGCATTTTATTTGCTTAACCTCTCCAAACCTCCGTAAATGGTCTGCATTACAGCTTACATTTTTTACTACATCACAGTCTCCACCTCCATTGTCCACCAACACCAGCGACAACGATAATGATGATTCTGATCATCATTATTATGAAATTACGCTCGAGTATTTGCTCGTTCGCTCCATACCCTACACCCCTAGCAAAACCCATCACATTAGTAATGACTGCAGGTAGTTATCCCCTCAAAAAAACAGTAAACTTCTCAGCTATTATTTCCTCCTCCCTAGCCGTTTTTATGTCTTTAATCCCACATTTCATTCTCCCCCATTTTTAGTACTTTATTCGAGCTCGAGTTGAAGTTTGTTGTTCTTTCACAGGCTCATATTTTTTCTCGAGGATTTTTACTTACCTAGAGTCCCATAAAGGCTTGACATGTCGTTAACCGAATTCTCATTCGGAAGAGAAATTGCCGAGAAAAAACAAGGGAAAATAAGATGGATGGATATTATGTTCTGTTGCACGAGACGAGATAAAAAAGAACCTGGATCCTGAGTAAAGCCAAATGAAACCAAGCCAAGTTAAGCCAAGCCGCATAACTCATAGGATAGAAAAGAAAACCTGTCCTGTAGGAATACAACTCGTTCCTTTGCTTCTCCTGAGCGGATAAATTTAGGAGCATTTCATCTCTCAGCGGTTGGTAGAAGCTTCTTCTCCATACACACTTTTCTATATTTTTATCCTAAAGTAGAAAGGCAAACGCCACACTTGGACTCTAGTCGAGTTGACTCCTGGAGGACATTAGGAACTTGAAAAACCACCGCCACCAGGAAATTATATACGTCCAGGAGTGGAAGCGGTGGCACTAGCACTTTAGGAAAAAGGAGATGCATGCATCACTGCCGCCGCTGAAAAAGTCAAAGTCATTCCGTACTTTCTTCCTAAGACAAAAGCTAATAAGAGATGATAACGCTGTTCTAATCAGCTTGGAAAGTTGAAATGCTACAATTTCTCTGTCTGGTTCGGGTTCATTCTTCTTCAAAAGAGGAGGAGTAGTTTCGCGATGAAAGGAAGAGTAAGTAAGTACTATACAATCCTCAGGCAAAAATGTTCACGAAACTGGTCCGGTGATAGTACTAGTGCTTGCTCGGGCTGGAAACAAAATGTTTGCCTTTCGGATTTTTTTCCTGGAGTGCTGCAGCCTCCTGAAAAGTGGGAGTGGAGAAGAGGAAAACAAGGCATTTTTTATTCTTATCTTATCTTATCATTTCAGAAGTTCAAGAAGAGCCAAAGTTTCTCTCTTTGTAGTTTGCAAATATTCATCCTGTAATTTATATTTATCCCGAAGAGAAAAAAAACTTCTAACCCTAGTTAATTGCTATGCCCTGGTCCGATCCGATGTTTGATCTCGGAGCTCATCAAGAGAATAAATGTGAGTGGGGTTGTCGGCAAATTACTTATCTGTTGCTGCAGCGAGATAATTGGTGTAATTAACACTCTTTACAAGATAAAATATACGGGAGAGAGAGTACATGCTCTGAATTCGTAAAAAATATTGTTTATTATTTCTACACTTCTTTTCTAGAATCCCGATGATGCACTACTAAAAATCAGATTTGTAGTACTATAGACGTATTTAATTACTCTGTCTATCCTACCTTCACCTTCATCGCTCGCAGTGTCAAAATTTGGCCCTGCTAATGCATTGGGACCTGGCGTGCCGTGAACGATCCTAAGTCAAACATAAAAAGTTTTTGCCGTTGAATCTTTGCAAAATGCAGCAGCATCATCACCGCACTACTGAACTCGCCAACCGGTCTTACTGGTGGATTTCGATTGGCTCGGATTGTATGAGGTCATTTATTTGTTATAGTAGTACTTTACTAAAATGCTCTGACATCCGAAGAAATATCGTCTTATTCAGCCTGATTGTGAGTCTGACATCATTATTTTATTTGCGCAATAAATTTTCTGCCACTGCCTACCTACACAAAAAGGAAGAGCAGGATTCGGCGAAAAAATATATAAAAAATTATATTGAAAAATTTTACAACCCTACAAATATGAAATGAAATGATATGAGCTGACCAGTCATCCTCCTTCTCAACATTAACAATGTATTGTAGTTTGTACTGCATTATACGGCCAGGTACATTACATTTTTATTGCGGGGAGGATAAGTATAAAGCATGAAAAATGCTGAAATGAACTTGATTTTTTTCACGGAGATGGACGAAAGCGAGAGAGAGAGAGATGGAGTTCAGCTTCAGTATTATTCCCACAGACCAGTCCACATTTCATAACGTATAATCTTACATCATCAACCTCTCCAAAAATTGCGGTAATCATCCTCATCATCATGACCACAATCCGCAATTGAATTGCAACGTCAGACTGATTCCTATCTCTCGCTGGAGGAGTGCACTCTGGAGCATGAAACATTAAAAATCAGCAAAAAGTTTAACTTAGCAAAGTGTAGTGGCTTTTAAAAGTGTTTATGTTTGAAAAAAATTTGCATGATGAGTTTTCCTTGATGCAATCAAAAATACTGGTGATTGCTTTGGGTGCATGCCTCATGCAAAAAATGCATTGGCCTGCTATGGTCTGGTATCATTAGCAAAGCTTGAGAGCTGAAGTACATTAGTAATTCGGGGGTTGGCTCGATGAAAGGTTCCACTTGCTGGAACAAGATAAATACCGGGTTGGACGTTGGATTGGAGTAGGGGGTTGCGAAAAAAGGCTAGTAATTGTTTTGCTGGAATTTTGGCCTTTTTCAAGGAATAGCGACTGAAGGTGAGACATGCAACAAGCACAAACAGGAGTTAGTGGCGCTTTACTCACCTTTTTCTGTATCCAAACTGAACTTTAAAAATGCACTTTGTAATGCAACGACTCAAAATCGTATCGCACGAGGTTCAATTTCCACTTAAAATTGACGCGTAGAATGGTGCACTTTGAGCGGTAACGGTAACTCCTGTCAGGAAAATGTGACGCTTGGTTTAAAGATTTCACTAAAACGTCACAAAATTCACCATTCACTTCACCTGCTTCTCAGATGATGGGATGATGATTTGGCAGCCTTAGATGATTTTAAAGGACACGATTATGGACACAACTATAATTCTCCTGTCATGTCATCATCATTCAGAATCTGATTCTTGCTCATCCCGATCAAAACTTTTTTCCTTTGCTTTTACCATCTTTGATCTGTCGGCAAATTCACTATCACAATCGACTCTCATAATCGACACGCTGCCCAGAAAAAAAGGAAAAGTTTTCTAATCTCAAGGGATGCTTTGATGATAGCTTTGGTGCTCAAGTCCTTAATGAATTTATCTCATCTGCGCGAGCAATTTTGCACTTTTATGAGTAATGAATGAGCAATAATGAAATTGTACTTGGTTTGGTTATCATATCTTTGCCATCCCACATGAAGTAATGGAGGGTAAGCACCGAAGCATTATCTTCACTTTAAGTAATTTCATAAAGTCATCCCTCCTCGCTGACAGGGATGATGATGATGATAAGCGATTTTGATTGAATTGAGCAAGCAACCCTGTTTTCTTTCTTGGGAAATTGGCAAATTGTAGAGTGAAGAAGAATGAAAACACCTCCACGCGACGAACTCCTATTCAATGGAATGAATGGATGAAGTGAAGACTGCGAAAGACTTCATTTCAAAGTCGCTTTTCTCCTACGGCTTGCTTGTATTATGGCGTTGGTAAACTGACCGCAGAGGAAAATCTTTTTTTGGGGGGAATATAGTTTCTCAAATGATGATGACCATCTTAAAGTCCTAATGGCATTGTAGCAAAAGACTCAGTCAGACGTTTTTCGCCATTCGTTCGTCCCTCCGCCGACCGACAAAAAAAATCGTTTAAGCTCAAGATGGAGATCCCAATCTTCTTCAGAGACTAAAGTCCTTTTTGATTCAATCTCTCCCTGAGTCTGTAAAAGTAAGCCGCAATAATGTGAGCAATTCAATACATCACATCACGACATAATTTAATGATGATTATGATTATGGCGATGACAATGAAGTGCACGCCATGCCATGCCATGCCACACCACGCCATCCTTTTTGTCGTGGTAAGTATTTTAGCACAGGGGAACTGAGGATTTGCATAAAATGCACAAATTTGTTGAGCACACGCACTCTCAAATAAGGAGTGAAGATGGAAAGTCTCGCTAATTTCTTCAGACCAAAACAAACGTCATAGCTCATACGCACATTCGCAAATAAGTAAGGGGATATGAGCTACGTTCGCCCAATCGAAGAGATTTTGTTTGCCTGTGGCACACAAAAATATTTGCTTGTGCGTGAACAATTCGAGTCTGAGGGACACCATTCACAAAGGTGAAAGAATGCAGAAATTAAATTGTTTGATCAACTCAACTCATCCAAGTCCCATGAAACCAGTCCTTCCCCCACTAATTGTTCGTGAATGGGTGAGAATGAGTGTGAGCATTAGACATTTTCACTCGACGCACTCCCAAATATTTATTAATTGTTGTTGTGTCTGGGACTGGTAATATCTTCAGCTGACAAATTGGTACAAGTTCAACTTTATCAAATGTAATGGGCACTGAAAAGTGAGAAAAGGTTTGGGTCCGTGAAATCTTAATTGGTTGGTCAGTTGAACGGTGAGCAACAGCAGGATTTAATTATCGTGATCATCATTTCATTCATAGAATTTGCATTAGGCAAAGTTCAATTCATTCTTGTTCGTACGCACAATTCTCCAACTTCAACTTGTTCGCTTGGACTTGACATAGAATATCGAATTCAGGATCGAAAACTTTGTTTATCGAACAAGCAAACAGGCAAGTTTTGTTGGTTCGGGTTTTAGTTGTAGGGCAGGACGAGAAGAAAAAGCTGAAGCTTAATCGTAAGCTCGCAAGGTAAGCTGGCTCGTTCGTGGTTTGAGTCGAATCGATTGGCGATTAATGATTTAAGGAGGCTTCTCAATGAATTATCTTCGCAAGCTCATGAATAAATTACAGATTTATGAGTGTACGAGCCCATCCACAAAATAAAATATCCTTGGGCCGCAAGTGGAGCACTGACAATCCTCACAATCACAAATCAATTAAGTTGAGTTTGTTCTCGTACAGGTGATATTTTTTTCCTCAAGATTTTGGAGGAATAGATATGAACACAGGAGTAGGAACAGTGAGTTGTAAAACTTCACTCGACTTTATTAGAATTCAGAGTTCGAGTCACAGATGAAAAATGAATTTTTCTCGATTTGTCGGTCGTTTCAAGTCGAAGTCGCATTTTGCATGCATAATGATGATCAATTCATGAAACTACAGAATACGAGCTGCTATCCCATTGCATCCTCTCCTGCTCTAGTCTTCCCTTTCAATTTGATTATGATCTCATTGTTCATGTCCACGCTCATAACTCATAATTCCTTTCGGAGGTCGTAAAAGCACTTGCTTCTCACTCGCAGAACCATGCAGAGACGCACTTTTACGATGAGGAGAACAATGGCTAGAGGAGATGATGCTGACGATAAGTGTGAGTATGATGATGACTTTGCAACTCTAGCAGAGCGAGCCCAACACTCGGAACCTTGAATTTTGGATGAATTAACTTGGCTCAGCTTGACTTGAGGACAAGAGACAGAAGCCCAGGATTATGATGCACTCGATCGCTTTTCCGCATCAGAGTTCACGAAAACAGATCAGAAGCAGGATCAGACTCACTCAATTTCAGGATCAGACTATAGTAGATTGTGGATTGCATTGGATGGGAGGAATAATCATTTAGGCAATAAGATGGATGGGAACTCGTGAAGGGAACAAGGTCGATTTTTTTCTCCCTCAGCCACTATTTCACAGTACAAATACTTCCAAATCCAGAAAGCAGCCCTCACGGGTAGGGAAGATGGAGACACGCTCAGAGAAAAGGGAACAAAGACTGGGCGAGAACAAGTTCGAATCGCGACTGACGGAGGAGGGAGGAAAAGAAGGATCGAGAGATTCCCAGCCCAACCAACCTAACGGAGAAAACCTAGCTCCTTGCTCTCTCGCCCGCTACTACAGTTTCAGCTTCAGTTCCAGCATCCATGATCGGATCTTGAGTCTCGAGCAGAGTTTAGTACTTATGCATGAGATCACTTCCATCAAAACCTTGCACGAATGCATAGACCACGATATCGTTTCATTCCGCATAAATTTTCCTTTTCCAGCTTCCACTTCACGCTCCGTCTTCTACGCCTACACATCACATTCGGGTGGAAGCATCAGCACAGAAAAATGGTGTTTTGTCCCAGTCCACACAGAGAGAAAATGAAGTAGTTCTTTCTCGATCTTTTTCCTGGGGAAATCGGGACGACCCTTTACCATGATCGGATCTTGAGTCTCGAGCAGAGTTTAGTACTTATGCATGAGATCACTTCCATCAAAACCTTGCACGAATGCATAGACCACGATATCGCTTCACTCCGAATAAATTTTCCTTTTCCAGCTTCCACTTCACGCTCCGTCTTCTACGCCTACACATCACATTCGGGTAGAAGCATCAGCACAGAAAAATGGGGTTTTGTCCCAGTCCACACAGAGAGAAAATGAAGTAGTTCTTTCTCGATCTTTTTCCTGGGGAAATCGGGACGACCCTTTTGCCTTCGGTGGAGGAGCTTTTTCTCTGTCCTGCTTTACTACTTAATACAATCTTATTGATATCCGAACTTTACACGGGCTCTTTCTCTCTTACCCAACATTTTTATTATAAGTATCACGGTACACGGTCCAATTTCCCCAGCTCACTGTATTTTTCTCCTCCACTCCAGCAAATTATACCTAGTAGTGAGTACATATGCTCTCCTTTGATGGCGAAGGGGGTGGAAGTGAAAAAGGGAGAAAACAACTTTAGTAAATGGCCACTATTTATATTTCGCTTTTTCTCCATGAATGCTTTCGTGCACGATTTCCACCGTTCCCATATGTCAACTTGGTGAAGACTACTGCTACCAACATTACTACTTACTTGCTCCAGTGCAAAGTGCTTTCATGTTTCTCCCGAGTTTGTAGCTCCAAATTTGGTACGGTGGAAATGAAACTTACACCGCAACCACTAGCATCCAACATCATCATTATATTTTTTTGTAGTTGCACCCTTTCAAAAGTGATCGTGTGGGTGAGTGAGAGAGACGAATACGACATCGACTACGACCATCACTTCACTCTGCATCACATCTCTTTCCAGACTTGACTGGAGAAGATTGAACTGAGCCATCATCCATCCATTATATATGACGATCCATTATGATCCCATTCTAGGAAAAATATATTCCACCACTTCTCTCAACTTGAAATTCATAAGGAGGAGGAAAGGGAAAAAATTGAGCCGTGTATTGTTCCGCCATTATTAGTTTTTAGTGTTCTGAAGTAAAAGCAAAGCCCCAGATCCAGAGCTAGGACTCGGGGGTTTCTGCAGCCCTGCACACATGTTCCTCTTAATAGAATCACGTCTTTCATGTCTTGCACCGAACCAGACCAGACGAAGCTTAGCCAGAGGAGAATGTTTTATCCCGGAGGAGTAAAGTTTTTTTCTATCCTTTTTTCACCACACCGAATCGTGAATTCGTTGGAGTTTGAGTTGGAAAGTGTTGCGACGGCTAAGCCGTTACAATAACCATGAACCTTTTTTGTTGACATGTTGGTTCAATAAAGTGCGTCGAGTTGAGTGAAATGGAGAAGGAAACGGAGGAGATGAGCCGCATCGAAACAGCGAAGCCAGTGGTTGTACGCATCTCGGGAGTAGACACCTTGTTAAATAAGTAAGGAAATGCGGATGCCAAAGAAAGACACCAAACCACCATACCTACGTATTTAAATTGGACATCGAGCTGAGTTTAGTCAGCACAGTAAAGTTTTTTGGGGGAAATGGAAAAGGGAAACAAGAAACTGAAAGAAAAAATAATAATATTTTTTGGGATACAAACAAAAAAATCGCTGAAGGTACACATTTAGTAGACATTTCTATTTCTGATTTCTAGCTCCCACCCGTCAGCCTAAAGCAAAAAAGTTGGGGAAGGGACCACGGTAAAAAAAGAACGAACGACCAATCCAATACCATCCATGTGAAATAAATGCTTAGGATGGGAATCGGGATGTCATCCGAGCCAGCGGAAAATCGAGCGAGACGAAGAAAAAATGTTGGAGTCACAAGGGCAAACATTTCCAGAAAAAAAAGATTTACTGGAAGAAGAACACTAGTTCAGTGTCCCCTACAACTTCATCATACCATTCCCATTGCAATATATTGCATTCCCTGGTTTATTGCATGGGAAAAATCTTTCTGTGACATACTGTGGTTTCTCTCCACGGTTCAAGTTCATGATAACGATGATATGATACTTGCTTCGAGCTCGGAGGTTTTGTCTTTCCTTATGATGCTTACTTAGGTCTAATTGGAAAAACCGTTGGACTGACTGGCCAGCCAGGCTCGGCTTACAATCAGACCCGGCCAGAGACCGAAAGGGTGAAAGGCACTGAATGATATCAAGAAAATGCAATCAAATGAAAATGGGGAAAATTCCCGCTGAAAGGAAGTAGAAGGGAAAACTTAATCGGAGGCGGATGCGTTCAATAACTCGCTTCCGAAAGGGAAGAATGGCATTGCATCTATCTACTCCAGACTCCACAGGCAGAAGGAAAGAACTACAGACAGAGAATATCATACACGATATCATATCGTCGTTCGCAGATATAACTTGTAACTGTAATAATAATTCCGTCCAACCCCACTCATTTCATTAAGGCACGACGGGAGGAACTATGAATCCATGAGCCGCGCTTCCGCTAGAGAAGCAAAGCCACGGAGATTTACGGTACGCTCACTTCAGCTCTAGTTCCAGCAAAGTATTTTTTCAAGAAAGGCAAAAAAATTATGAATGTATTTCATATTTCTACTTGCAAAGACGAAATGAATTCACTCCACTCACTCTGGTTTACACAACTCGCTACACTGTAACTCTGCTCTGGTACCTTCACACCTTGTGAGGCAGGGAATAGGTAATCCAATATTCCAAGAAAACAAAAGCAAAGGATATGGAAAATGTAAAATATCTCGTCGTGGCATTATTATCTTCATCCAACCAGTCCAAACACGAGCAGAGAGGAACACCTTGTGTTCGTTTCAGTTCACAGTTTCAGAGTTCGTTTACTTGGGCGAGAAGAGAGCACGAGGGAAAATATTGGGTAGTTTTCTAGATTGTTTACACTCCCGGCTCGTAGGTAAGCAAAGGGATCAAAAGGAAAAACCTTGAGGTTCCCTTACAGCACTTCTGGGCCAAACGTTTTCCCACTCAAGTTTACCTTTCATCTCGTCATATTTTTCAAGGAATTTTTATTCCATCAGAACAGAGCCTATTTACTCATATACCTACTCCACTCACCTCATAGGAATAAGTATTTCTTTGGATTGCCCATTCTGCCATATCCAATCATTTTCACAAGTTGAGAAAACATTCTCAGAAACCCAGAATTGAGACAAGTTCCATCATCCCGAAACAATGTGGTTATGGCATTTTTGAGTTCAAGCTTCATTGTTTCCTTACACCACATACATAAGTAAGTAGGAACAACAATAGAGAAACATCCACTGCATAGGTTTATCTTGATAACCTTGAGGGTATACAACTCCTGCCTTACTGCTAGGTTCCTTGAAATACTGTAATTCAGTTTTGTCTTTTAAACTCCCATCTCTCCAGGAGAAAATATTTCCCCGTAAAAATCCAGAAAAGGAAGACTTCTCCCTTCCATGAGTTACGATTACGATTCGACTCCACTGGCATT
>JAHZNH010000173.1:0-10845 GCA_027744355.1 Tyrannoseira gladiata
GAGCAAAGAGCCAAGCAGGTAACCTAACCTAACCCAACCTGAGCAAAGAGCCAAGCAGGTAACCTAACCTAACCCAACCTGAGCAAAGCATGTAACTTAAGCTGAACGGAGCATGTAACTTAACCTAACCAAAAGAAAGCAAGTAACCCAAGCTGAGCTAGCAATAAGTCAAATGGCATTGTACGAAGAACTTCGGCGAATTTGATTTTTTTTTTGTAATTATGTATTTATTCATTCACAACCGTACATTTCACAATGCCCCAGAAAATACCTTTAATACACGTTCAAGTGTTTATGGCTTATGGTGAAAAAAAATTAATCTTTCTAGCCATTAATATATGTGGGTTCATGCGAAATTATTTTTTACTTTTAATTTGCTTATTACAGGCAACATTTGATGACGGAAGCTGTGTAGGGATAATGTGCGTCAAACTAATAGGCAACCGTGTTGTAGTCGCAAGAATAAATGGATCTCTTGATTTCATCGATATAGAACCATCTGTAAATGGTTTCTGCACCGAGGGTTCTTCCCCGTACCATAGATGTATGTAAAAATAATTGTTATAACTCTTTCAAATGTACTAGAATCTTCAATATAATGTTTTGCTTGTAATCAGGGCACGGTGGTGATGGAATGAATGAACTAAGTCGCGTTGTGACCCATTCTAACGATGGGGAGATTCGGTGTGTCTGGTTAGCCACTCAAAAGGTAACGAAGCATCCAATTTAATTCCTTTTTATATTGCAATGAGTTGAGAGCTTTATATGTTATTTTATTTATTATATATTTATTGATATCAATTAGCTTATTTTACAAAAATATTAGCTTGAATGCAATGAGGAATAATTTGTGTATATTTATTTATTCCTCAAAAGGCTCACCAACAACCGATTGTTTGCCTAGATTGCGAAGGTAGTAAGATTCTAACTGGTAGCCAAGATCATACCATCAAGGTATTATAAATGTATTCATCAATGTTTCTCTATTTTTACGCGTACAGTTACTCGAGCCATGAAGCAGGTTGACATAAACTAATGCGAAAAACTTTGTGGTTGTTTGTTTTTAGGTGTTTCGGTTGGAAGATCACACGCCACTCTATACGTTACATGGACATTACGGGCCTATTACTTGCTTATTTATCGATAAGTTTTCTCCAATGACTTCTGGAAGTGGAAGTCAGGATGGCATGCTTTGCGTTTGGGACTTAAGCACCGGTATTATATAGATTTAGCCATTATGAGTCATGAGTGATCCCATGTCGCATTAACTTTTGTTTGCTAAAGTCAGAATTAATAATGTTTTCCAGGAATGTGTATGTACTCCACTCAAGCACATGATGGCCCAGTAAGTGGGCTGACTTATTCTGCGAGCTACATCATTAGTGTGGGTGGCGATGATAAAATTTGTGTATGGGAAAGATTCCAGGGGCATATTCTCAGCACGATCCATTTGGTAACATGATTGTGATTAATAATAACCTTTCAATTTCGTCCCACTTGACGAATCAATGAGTGAAAGTAATTCTGAGAAATCGTACTGTTTACTTATAATTTGGCCTTTAATTTATTTGTAGGATCATACGTATTGTCCCAGTTTGGTAATGTTAACACACAATCTACTCATCACCAGCAAAAGGGTAAGTGAAAGAAAATGTTTGGGGGTGCATTCAGACTTCTTGCGTTGATGCTTTCAATTATGTCTCTTAATTATTGTACTTTGCAGGGGTCTCTAGTGGTCTGGGATGTTCGCAGCGGTGAGCCTGTTCGAGCTGTTCGACTCGGGCATCGAGACAATGCGGTTTTTGTGCGACAAATTATGAGCTGCGGTGACGCCATTTTGTGTGACTATGGATCTCAATTACGGCTGGTCCGTTTCCCATCGGTGGTGAATAAGTTTGATTAAAAACAGAGAGCTTTAACTTGTGGCTTCATGGAATCTATATTGAGCGTAGACTATATTCAAATACATACGTGTTTGGATGATACCTTTATCGAAGCTATATAGACTTATAAACGTTTTGATATTATTATTATTAATGGTGGCATAACATGAAAACGGAAACTTTACTACTACTCTTTGGTAGCATAAAAGGGATTTCAAAAAGGTATATATTTTCTTATACTAGTCGCCTTTACTTAAGACGCCGATTCTCAGTGACGGGTACAAATCTAAAAAACGACAATGTTTTGACTACACGAGAGATTGGTCCTCTATTTGTGATCAATTTCATTTTATTTTAGTTCGTAGTTTGCTATTACTTGTATTTTTTTGTTTAGACAGACTTATGAAATGATTTATAGTTTTTATGATTATTATTACAATCGTGCCTGATATCAGCTCTAACCCGTAGAGCGCTTTACTGTTGTTTGACTTTGTTTTTGTTGCTCAATAAATGAAACTTAATTGTTGTGAACTTGCTGTGGTATTAAGTATGAATATACCCAATTATTTATATGCTTTTATTTATTCTATGAAAATCTTATGAGTGCATGAATCAGGTTCACGGGAAATTTTCTACATTCCTCATCACGACTATAAGGCAAAACTTTCTGGGTTCTTTTTCCTTTAAAAAACAAAATAAAGTGGGCATTTTTATTGGTATCTAAAAACTATAAATCATTTCATAAGTCTGTCTAAACAAAAAAATACAAGTAATAGCAAACTACGAACTAAAATAAAATGAAAATCTTTTTCCTTTAAAAAACAAAATAAAGTGGGCATTTTTATTGGTATCTAAAAACTATCCCCTATAAGTATATGATTTCATACATAAATACAGGAAATTTTACACGTACGGAGTATATCATGCTGAATGAGGCATTATCATAAGAGTTCATTCTTTTCCTATAATCCTGGTAGATACATAATATTACATTTGCATTTGATTTGAAAGATAAATATTCAGATACATTGACAAAAATTTCGCATATATTTAATTTTTTGTATGTAGTTTAAGTAGTTTTACATTATTTCGAAATTCAGGTCGAAATCATGAAACTAGCTGCTGCACATCTCGTTTATTTTTTACCTTGTACATTGAACCGTGACATAAAGCAATGCAAACACATACATTCATACACATACTAGCTATGATTACATAAGTAAAGATTTGTGACAAGCTACATTAAAACCCACTAGCTTTAGCTGGAGTATAAGCCACACTAATTCTATGAAGTATAAATAAGAAACGAAAATAATAACCAACGAACGACATGTCTAATCAGATGTGTGGTAAGTTTGTGGGAAATCACCAAAATTTCGCTGATGATCAAAAACACTGGTGAAACAACCCACAGGATGGTGGTGGCGGATGCAGTGGTGAGTTCCCCGGATGGTATAGTGATAGGTATCAAAAGGAAAGTACATATCTAGTCTAAATCTAGTCTAGTAGGGTTTGGTGGATAGGCTTAAAGCGTTCATGATGGTGTATGGGCAATGTGAGATTGGTGCTCGTAGAAGTTCTACTACCATTTAGTTGGGTCGGACTACCCCTTCTCTTCCTAGATTTGTCGTCTTCCATTCAAGTCGATGATGCCAGGAAGGAAACCCACAAAATCTTGATTTTATGACGTAACGATCAATAACTTACAAACGAATGATTTGGAAAAGGGTAAAGTGCATTATTATTAATACAAGAAAATTTTTAATAATTATTTTCCCGAAAAAAGAAAGAATGATCACTCAAGTAGGATTAAAATTATGCTCGGTGGAAACGAAATGGGAAAGTATTGTAGTACATAAACCTTTTCATCAAGTAAGTATTGTAACACAAATTATCTTCTATCTTTCCCATTCTGATGCAATATATTTGGAATCATCCTGCTTCTTCACCATTCATTCAGCTCTTCAAGCAGCTCTCTTCACAAACGCTCCGAAACTTGTCCTAGAAAATAGGAAGAATATGGCAAATTATTATCATCATAAATATTTCGATATGCATCCCATTATTCTTATTCATGGGGAACAGATTCCATTTTTTATTTCTTGCCCGAGGTTCCAAATGTTGCGCCACTGGAATGTTGAACGAAAAACCGTTAGATTTCCATATTACTATTTTGCTGTTGTGTTTTAGACACTACAAGTGACGGACAAATTTCATTCTGAAAGTATTTCATATTTTTTTTCTTACCTCAACGAGTCAAATCGCTTCGCAAGACCAAACACATCTCCGGCGAGGGAGTCCATTTTCTTGCTGACTAGACCCCTTCCTGAAAGAGAAAGGATGAGATGAGAATGAGAAGCTGAGACCGGAGAAAGAGAAAAAAAGTAATTTGGGAGTGGCTCCGGTTGGAAACCGAGGGAATGGTTTCTAGAAAATAATGCGCCATTAAGAGTGTTGCGGTAGGATGATGTCAAAGTGAGCGATGAGGTCGGGATTCCGCTCACCGCTGAGAAAAATTGCGCGTGATTTGAAATAGGTTGCAACGATAGTAAAATAAAATCTCACGGAGTGAAGTCAACTTAATTCAATTTAGAAAGTATTTTATTGCCATTTTCTGTTTGGAACCTTTCAAGTTTCTTTCTAAAATTGAATGTAAATATGCATGCTTATAGTAAGGTGTTGAAAATTACTTCTGCCCACGCAGTGAAAAAAATAACTAAAGTTTCATTATATTACGTTGGACCACAACTGCAGAATCGTTTCAATTTTTTCTCTTTGAAAAATTCCAAACAGGTTGAATACATAATATTCGAATTCCTTTGAAAAAGCAAAAACAATAATTTAATAGTGGTATACTAACCTTGAGACAGCCACAGACATGCCAACATGCGATTCAAGTCAAGTCAAGTGCGAAATTACGTCAGGGGTGCTCAACACTATTCTAACCGTGCTTCAATCAGAAAAGTGGCAAGAAATGTGTAACAACTGCTTTCTACTATAAAGTTGAGTGAAAGGGGGGCATTTCTCCAGGCAAACATTCTCCAACATTCCCACTAATCTTCCGTTTCAGGTCAAACCCACGCCTTTCTCTTTGTTTTGGATGGGCTAATTTTCGCTGAAGGAGTCCTCATTCAACGAATGAAAGAAAGCACATGCCTGGTATAGGGGAGATGGATGCAGGCAGATAGATGACGTGCTGATTTATTATGTCAGGAGAAAAATGAGGTTTCTCATTCGGAACAAGTGGCATTCCATCTACTACGCGCGAGGTGCTAATTATATTTTTAGGCAACATCTCGACAATTTCAAATTAGCTCTCATAACAAAGAAACTCGTGCTGGAGGAAACATCAAAACCATTTTCATGCTCGGGAAAGCAAAGTTCCATTTTTCCGATGTGGCTTTTTGTTGATTGCATACAACTTTATTTTTCCTCTACTGAAAATCTAACTTTTTAACTGAAATATAAAGAGTTCATACTTTGAAAAAGAAAAAGGTTGCCTACAGGATAGGACAAAAAAAGTATCATTAAGTGCTTTCTTCCATCTTGGTTTTTCTCCACAGGACAAAAAAAATACTCTTAGGAGGCATGCTGGATTCAAAGTAGCTACAGTTTGAAGCTACATATTTATGTTTCTCACTATAACTCTAATTCTACGCTGCAAACTTTCTAAAAACAAGTGCACGTGGGTAATTAATCAATTACAAGATTATACCGGCGTCCACTAGTAAGGCTTATCACATTACCCCGTACTACAAACTGTTCACTAGAAAGATGATATTGCCCTACTCTCAACTACATAAATTACTATCTCACCAGTTTAATTCCATTTCCCCTCTTCATCCTATGTTCACTTTAAAAGCTAAAAAACAAATATATAATGCTGAAACTCCGAGCATTACAACTAATGTTATAGTTGCTTCGTTTCTTGTAGACGGAAATTGTTCAACAAATTCTCGGAGGTCTATTACTACGTGCTTACTTATTTATGTGTAAGATTTCGCTGCAAAAATGATGATTGCAACGCAGTCTGAGATTCATTTTACTCCGTTTGTTTATCAGCCGTGATGAAAAAGCTTGTTTCGTTTGCGTGATAAACCCCCTATCCAGCTTAAAGTATTTTTTTTCTCTAACTTTACAAATTGTGTGTCTACGAACTACATTATGACATACGCAAGTAAATAAGTATGTAGTGTACTTATAAAAGCTTCAGTGTTGCATGCACGCATTTTAGTAATTTACTCCTTGACCTGTTGCTGGGTTGAAGAGATTGTCCTCACACTTCTCTTTAAAATATTGCCTTTGCCTAGGGAATACAAACTCCTGAGAAATGCATTACGACCCTCGAGAGAGGCTGCAGGGTGGATAACGACACCAGGCTCATCATCATAATTTACTCTGCGTAAAATGTTGCCCCGACCGAGTGAGTCCAATCCTCCGCCACGCTTTGGGCTTCCCCCAACAAACCTCCAACTCGCTCCTTTGTCCATTCCCCACTCTCCTCCCAAACCGTTCAGGCTCCTCAATAGATTTCCACCACCGAGGCTGTCAATGGCTCGAGTTTTTACAATAAAAGCTCCACTCGGCAGCTCGTCCGAGTCTTTAAAGTGATCGAGTTTTGTGCATGCAAAAATTACGAGTGAGAAATATAAAAAAATCATTTATCATGCCTGTGAAGTTACAGTGAAAGTACAGCAATTGCAAGCAAACATATTCAATGAAAAGGTAAGCTGTACAACGTGCATCATGCCTAATTCAAAAATCATCATTTTCTCATGTCTTTTACTTTGAGATCTGTCTAAACTTTTATTGCTGAACTAACAAAGCTACCCGTGCAGAAGTGTGCATGCACTTCAAAATCCTAAACTTTGTGCAGTATCCTCTAAGCATTTGAATCTTAAAATTTTTCAGGTCTCGTTCATTTTTTCGTACAGCATGCAAAGTAGTAGTGGTGATGAAGCATAAAAAGAATAAAGTGATATCATTCAGTAATATAGTATATTGAAGTGAAAACTAGTTTGAATTTGTTCCTTTTGTCAATCAAGAAATGTATTCCACACACATGATGCTTTTTATTTTGAGGTGAGGGTAAAATCAAAAGAAACGCAAGTATCTTTTATAAGTTTCATTCTCTCAAACTTTTGCAGGGGAAAAGTCTTTCATGTAAAAGCAACATATTTATTTTGTACTTTTTCTGAATGCTAAAATCCTAAACATTAAATTTATCTACCCTCTCCGGCACCGTACCTACCAACCCTAGGATCTCACATAATAAAATGAGAAGTCGTAAATTGGTCTATGAAGAGCTTGAATGTCTCATGCATTCTTGTTATTTTCTCATCCCCATTTTTCCACCATTTCTGAAGTTAACTGCTTTCTTTGAGGAACAAGATTTCCACAAGCGCGAGCAAGAGCAAAGAAAAAACGCATAAAGGAGCGGAGAGCTTACCTTGATTATAATAGCTCCAGTACGGTTCTTCCCGATAGGCCCCAGATGCAATCTACAAATACATGAAAAATACACAGGATGATGCAATGATCTTGGGGCAATGTGGGACCCAAATCATGGGAAGCCCTACTTCTACTACAACNGGTTCTTCCCGATAGGCCCCAGATGCAATCTACAAATACATGAAAAATACACAGGATGATGCAATGATCTTGGGGCAATGTGGGACCCAAATCATGGGAAGCCCTACTTCTACTACAACTACTACTTATTTAATGCTTCCGTCCTCTCCACTAAAAAAAACTTCTTGCTGGGAAAAGCCAGTCTGGATGGAATAACGCAACGTCAATCTCGCCATAATCTTCCGCGATTCGTTATTCGGAGCACACAATAAAAAAATCTTGGAATCCATACGGATCAAAAAGAAAGAAAACGGTAATTCAGATCAAACGCAGGGAAAATCCATCCGATGTCAATTTGTCTCTCTCTCCATGTGTGTGTGTGTTTCATGTAGTATGCATTAACAACCGCCGCGTGGGCAAATAGAGAACATTCCATAACACGACTTTCGTTTTTACTGTCTCTACTCCACTCGATTGAAGTCATACCATAGGTACACATTTTATTTCAGACGTATGACACTGGAACATCTTACCATTTTAATTGAACTATTCTTCCTTTTCCCCCATGTACTGTTGTAAATTAATACGAGGCGTGCGCTCTCCCCAATCCCTGGAAACTTATAGCCGTGGATAAACCACACAAACTAACACCGAGCAAACAAACCGTATTGGTTTTCCCGTTGCGAAATATTTTTTCCTTGAATTTGGAAGGCTCCGCTTCGAAAAAAAGTAGGGAATAATACTTATAGGCATTTCAAACGATGAATTGTTAACATTGCAACCTGAGCCACCATTTCATCTCGAGGAATGACATTTCCCATTTGCATTAAACCCATCCAATCAACTTGAAACAGTACAAACGGGAAATTCGCGTCCTCTTCAAAACTCTTACGTTCATCCATTCGTTCGCGTTCTATCATAAAGCTTCAATATTGAATTATGGATGATGGGTGCCATTTACATCACGTCGAGTGTTTACGTACACAAATGAAAGTGAGCTTATTTCCTTCCTCCACATAATCAACTTCCTTCCGTTTGATTAGGTATATTATGGTGGGTAGGAAATTACTTACGCAGGACTTTTCTTTTTTTTCTCTTGTGTGATCAAGTGTATAACCTCAACCTCAAAGCGTAGTGATGTCGTCCCGACATAAATTCCCGCAATCTTCCAACTTCCAATCCATCCATACGACCCAGTCTGAGCCAGCCAGCCATGTAGCCGAAACAAATGAGAGAGGGGGCGTTCATTCCAACAGGTCTTTCCCCTCTCCATCGTATGTTTAATGCCGGCGCTCCAATAAATGAGCAATAAACATAAGGCAGCCAGCCATATAGCCGAAACAAATGAGAGAGGGGGCGTTCATTCCAACAGGTCTTTCCCCTCTCCATCGTATGTTTAATGCCGGCGCTCCAATAAATGAGCAATAAACATCTTTATGCCCCTTGTACTCAGGGATGATGCTTCAAAAGGATTCTCATTATTTTCTTCAAACGACCATTTTTCTCCCGTTATGAAAGCGCTACAAAGACTGTTGTAAATTTCCCAGCTAGTTTCATTCCTTGTCTTGTTTTCCCACTCTCAATTACCCATTTTTATGTTCATTTCTACTGCTTAAGCTGAGCATAAGTATCAACTTGAGTTCATTAAATACGACTGAAAAGCCGAGCACCAGCTAGGATCACTGGTAAGAAACTACGTATGTAAGTAAAACGCAGTTCTCTCCTTCATCCTTCCTTGCAACCTCCATTCATGGGCTTCATGAGAATTTCTAGGGATATGCTTTCCCATTGCAAAAGATTATGCTATAATTGCTATCTTTTATTGATTTAGACAAGCATCTGGAGTCCCTTCCCGTGAAACAAATTTTTGTCCCTGCCAAAAAAAGGATTGAGCTCGATCCTAACTGACTTACATTCACACGAATAAAAACGTTAAAGAATAAGAATTTTTTTTGTCATGCATATCCAAATCCGACTGTCTCAATTTTTCTCCGCTTTCTCTGACTGAGTGAGTGAAAGTCGACGGGTAAGTGAGTATTCGATGAAATTTGGAGGAATGAGTGGAGCTCTCTGTTTATTTAAAGGGAGATCTAGTGCAGAGCTCTCATGTCATGAATAATACATACATGATTCATGAGAATCCCCACTGGAGCACGCCATAACCAATTGGGGGAATGAAGACATCTGAAAGTTCAAAGAGAGTGTCATCTCCATTTTTGCCCTAGTCGTTTTTAAACTTCCGACTGTATTATTTTTGTTTGCAATTTCCTTTACATCCACTTCATTTACTGAAGGGGAGTCAGAAGCTTCTTCTCTCGTGTGCCGATCTGAACTTCATAAAATGGCTGTAATACTAAAAAAGTCTGGAAATGTGTCGATGTGACCTTTTTCTTCCGTTCTTCAATACCACGTACTTAAAAAAATACCTAGACACGATAACAAGTGTCTACTTACTATACCTTCTAGCTTTCTCTGCGTAAACTTTACGGTTTCACAAACTGAGCAAATAAAAAGAATTCGCTGTCTTTTTGTGCGGTTGGGTTAACCAACAGGAAAGAGTTGTCAACATTTTAAGCTTCTCGAATGTGAAAGAAACTGAGTTTAAAAAAAGGTATGTAGCCCTTTTCACGGAAAAAAGTAAGGGTAGACTTTCCAAATGACTTTGTCTCCATTTTCGAGAACATTAAGCATTCATGATTGGGTGGCCAATTTTGTAGTAATATGGTTGAAATCGCTTGGCCAGACATTCCCCTGAATGTTTTAGATATATAGTATAGTGCAAATGGAATTATCCAGTTTCATGATATCGTGCAAACATGACAAAAAATTTCTGAGAAAAAAAACACTTGTTCTTGAGAGTCTTTACTTATTACTGTTTTGTAAGCCCGTCATGTTTTAACATGTTAATGCACCGAGTTTGGTTCGGCATAGAATTTTTTGCGGTTCTATAACGTGCGGAAATTGACGGGAATTCATGAGATATGATCCGACCTGTGTACTATAACCCCAAAGCTTCACGTCTGGAGCTTTGTAGTTGTGAAACCGAGGAGAATGAATTCTGCAGTTGTTGGTGATACAATTTATTCATAGTCCAAAATGAAAAACGCAAAGTCAAACTAAAGCAATTCTTGCGTCATTAATAAATTCGCCCAGTCCTGCAATGCTGACACACAAGTTCCCTCACACCTTATTTCTCCTGGAAATATGAGTCTCCAGAGGCGGTGCATCAGTTACTTTTACTTAGCATGTAAAATATTCCACGAGGAAGAGATGCAAACAATGGAAATAAGATTGATTGAGAGAGGTGAAGAGATTGAACTTGGAGGGGGCGATGTGCTACATAAATGATATTCCTAGAATTTTTCGGAGCACATAAATCCAATTAAAATTT